>VWZO01018705.1:528449-618031 GCA_013396975.1 Bucco capensis | reverse complement strand
AGATCCCTCTGTAGAGCCTCCCTACCCTCGAGCAGATCGACACTGCCACCCAAAGGGACAGCAATAACAATTCAGAGATGATAGTTCAAATCAAAATTTACAATACTCGTGGTAGAGAGTTTCTTTCCTGTGGTGGATTCATGCTCATTTGTTAAGATAACCCACTGAGGTGGGTAACCCACTGAGTAACTTCAGTGTCCCCAGTGCTCAGTGCTGTCACCCAGTATCACACACAGACCAAACCTTGCCCTAGAAAAGCTGACTGGGTTGCACACTTTAACCTTTACAGGATAAAAAGGCTTTTATTTTCCCAGGCACCCTGTCAGTGGTCCTCCCCAGTGCTTCCGTGTTCTCACTAAGATGCGGGCACCTGGTGACATGACCACCTGGTGGTCTCAGGGATGCTTCTTACTAATGCTTCTGCCATTCCCAAGTCCAGTTATTTGTGTCTAGGTTCCCAGAGCCAGCTGAGTTGTCTCAGTCCTATTGAACCAGCAGCTATTGTGGAGGTAGTTACCACAATGACCCCATAATCCTGTTTTTCCAAGGCAGAGTCTCTTGTCCTGTAGGTACTGCCTGAGCTCTTTGTTCCCAGATGTATTGCTTTTCATTTAGCTAAATTAAAACACATTTTCCTGGATTGTGACCATTCAGCCAAGCAATTCCAATCCCTCTGTAACAGTAAACTAGCCTTGCCATTATTTACTGGGCTGCAGGTGGACCAGAGTGAAACACTAGCTCTGCACAGGCTGGCCCCATCCAGCTCAATGGACTGCTGATGCTGTGCAATAATGACAACTATTAGGGCGTCCAGGGAAAAGATTATTTCAGAGTTGACTGTTTCAGCTGAAATATCCAGCTCTTCTGAGATTTGGGAGCACATTTGGGACCCTTGAAGGAGTAGCATCTTTTCCTCCACAACCTGTCTCATGGCTGCATGATAACAACCTCTCACTGCCTCCCCCTCTCCATTTCCTCTGTGTGTGGAAAAACACAGATAAGAAAGAGAAAGAAGGAAACCAGATTTACTTCATTAGTTTATGCAATGACAGAGCTGCTAAAATGATATCAACCCCTTCTCTGTCTGCCCTGCTGCAGCTGCATCCTACCCTGAGCCATGGAATGTAGACAAATTGGGAAACTGAGGCACAGGAACAATGAAAAGTCAGTCACTTTCTATGCTGTGGTAAGGTTTTCTTTGCAATATAACAACTCCTGGTACAAGATGTAGGCACCTAGAGAGCTGGAACACCTCTCCACAGCAATTTTAATGCCCTACAGCAATTACAGATAAATTACATACATTTATCATTTACTGGACAAATACTTATCTTTTCTTTCCTTTTTTCTGTTTTTTCTCTGCATTCACAGCATATGCAATATAACAACAGGATAAATAGTCTTCCCACATGTCAAGGGCTAGGGCTGGGCCAACCACTAATCCAGTGATGGTAGATGTTCTCTGTGACTTCCTTTTCCCCCACTCCAGAAAGAAAAAAGGAAATTAACAGAAAGAGATTTGTGGATTGGAAACGAAAACTTAAACTACTTTAGTGAAAATAATAACAAGAAAATGAAACATATACAAAACCATCACCTCTGATACTGCAGCAGGACTCACCAGCAGATAGGAATCAGACTTAGGGGCTGGATTCAGGAATTCCTGGATTGAGAGCGAAGGCAGAACAGACAGAGTCCTGAAACAGCAGAGCTGGGCTTCTGATTCTCACCAGGAGAGTTCCCAGTCCACCCCCCGCAGATGGCTCAGGTGCTCAATCTTCAGGGAGGGTGGAAACTACACTTCTCATTTTTGCTATTTGCTGTTAATTAGCTGCTAAATAGCTTAATGATGCACTTGCCTTGCTTGGGTCATATGCTTGATGGAATAGACCCCAGTTAGGCCCAAGCTTGGTGTGAGAGTTTCAGGGACAAAGTATGATGTATATGGAATGGAATGGAATATCTTGTTCTGACTTGAACTGAGATATCATGCAGCTCCAGCAAGGTCAGGAAACTTATCCTAGCAATGAATTTGGCTTCATTTAGGGCAGAGCTACACCACAAAACCATTACTGCTAACAAGTCTGTCTCAAGCATGCAGGCACCCACCAGCTCTTTCTCCCTCCCCTTGCTGCGTGGTCTGAATGCCTTGCATCCTGCTGAAGAGATGAGATGGCTCTTCAGATCTTCTACTGGGTTATGGCACAGAGGAGCAGCACAAATCAAGACAATAAACCAAACCTAAGTGATCTGCCAAAGGTCAGATCCCATTCCTGTTCCTGGGATAAAGGATGAGCCACCAGGATCAGGGAACTCATCCTCTGATTGTGACAGCAGATTGAGCAATGTTCCAGGAAAAACTCTCTCTGCTATGACCACATCTAAACCCTAGTGTCAGTAGGAAACATGCAGCTCAGTCAGATGGGCTTTCAAAGCAGACCACACTGCATTTGCTGAGCTACAGAGATGCATCATAGCCCTGGTGTGTGTGGCTGACCACCTAGTCTCTTATCCCTTGGTTTATTGAATCAGAAAGCGGTGTCGTCACAGCACATGCTGCTGAAGCCACCAGGCCACACACACACACACACACACACACACACACACACATACCTTCCTTCTGCACGTTGCCTAAATCCCATTGATCAATGACTTCCTGCAGGGTGACTGGAATGTTGTGGGAAGAGGCACATCAAATTCCCTGCTCTCATTTAGCCCTCCTGTCAAAGCTAGAGAAGTCCTGGCCCAGCTTCAGCTCCAGAAACATATGAAATACATCAGCTGAGGCTGAACAGAAGAGAAAGCGATGGCCAGTCCGGATATTGCTGCTAGTGTGCTGAGGAGGTTGACTTCCAAAGCCTGTGCAGATGATTCATTGGAGAGCCCAGGTGCTCAGGTAAAAGGGGACCAAAGCCAGGCTAAAGGTAAATCACTATAAATACACTATCTATAGATGTAACTTACCAATGGTTGAAGCACCACAGGAACCATAAAAAGGACAAGCCTTTGTGCATTCCTGCTTCTGTCTTCTCCTCATGGCTTCATCATGGGCAGTTGTGATAAAGTCACCAGAGACCTGCACAAAAAGAGGAAGCCCTATCTTGCAAAGGACTTCTAGATTTTGGTGTCTGGCTTAATTTCAAACAAGGATGGAAACCAAAAACACTAACATGCTTCTAATGATTAAAAAACAACAAAAAATAGAACAACTAATAGTTATTGATTGCTTCAGCATTAGGGGACTCAAAACACTTTAAAGTAACCCGAGTGCAGAAGTTAGATGGTTAGTGCCTTCAAGAAAATCAGGTTCTTTATAACATAAAAATCTGACTGTAATAAATAGAGGCATAAAAAAACCATTACCCAGAAAAAAGTGCAGCTCTCATTAGAAACATTCAATTTCCAGAGCTTGTTGGTGAAACTTTCACAGAATCACTTTTGTGCAGTTTCTTGTTTCCTTTTCTAAAGTTGGGTTTTCCTCTTCACATGGAGCATCATTTGTACAGATGTAACTTCAGGGAACTGCTGCAGAGTAAAAGGAAAAAATCAGCAAGTTCAGTTGTGATTATAAAGTACAAATATAGAAGTGTACAGGAATGCCAGAGTGGGGATGAAGAAGAAAAGTGCTCAAGCAATAGTGACAGAGATTTCTGGTTCTTTGAGCATGACACTGAAAATGGCAGAAAATGGTGAGGCTGTGTTGGTTGGTATGAAGGTGATGGTTCCTCATAGCTCAGACCAAGGGGCTTGAATCTTCCTGGTTCTATTTTTCTGGGTGATTTTAAAGTAGCAACTCAAGGCAAGTAGGAAAGAATGTCAAATTTGGCATAAGGAAAATGAATCAAGCTGATAATGAACTCAAAGTCTGAACACATTTTTTTCAGATGCTGACATATCCATTCTGGACATAAAAAATGGCACAAGTTTGGCTGAAAAACCTCCACCACCAGGATGTTGCAATTTCATCAGGAATAGAAGAAGCAAGATGACAAACATGCTCTGGGTGCCATCACCTTTAGGGGACTCACTGAGAGCAGAGAATCTTGAATTTGGGGGAGAAAACCTAAGAGGAGCTCTCAGGATCACTTGGCCAAGGTAAAAAAAATGGCTAATTTATTCCTTTGCCAATTGTTTTAGGATGCAAAATTTAAATAGAAGAAATTTGGAGTTGTGCAGGCATAATAAAAAGAAAAGAGAAATAGTCAGTCCCTCTTCATCCACAATGAAGCTTGAGGCTTAAGCTAAAAACTTACCAAAATTCAGCAGCAAGTGGAAATTACTAACTGAATAGGTTACAAAAAGGAAAAAAAGGAGGAAAAAATAGATACTATTATGACATTGTGAAACACATAAATGCAGCAAGGAAAGCTATGGGCCTCGATGGAAACAGACTTCATTGGGGAACATATTTAGGTTTCCCATATTTAGGAAGGAAAAAGAGTTTTAAAAATACATTAAGAACAAAAATTAATCCTAGCAATGACAGACAAAAATAACACAAGTAAAAATGTTGATGCAGAAAAGGCTGAAAGAGTTACCTATTATTTCTGCACTGGAAAGGAGTGACAAGGAATTTATTTTCTATGAGAAGGCAAATTATATTCCAGTCCATTAGGAAATGGAACTTTTAATATTAAGCAGTGTCTTCTTCTGCCTGAGAGCTGTGCCAAAAGGGTCTCAAGAGGCAGTGTGCAAAGAGCTCTGCTTCAGAAATACCACTCTGTAATACATACTTGGGCTGCAAAGGAACAATATCCCTCTGCACTAGGCTGGGAATGGGGACGGAGGAGAAGAGAGGGCAGAGGAGAAGCAGGGCACTGAAGTCTTGCTCTCTGGCTGTGGCTACAAGCAATGACTGCCAAAGGCAGGAGTGTTAAAAACCTGCCAAAAAGCCACACAATAAATGGCAACACTGCATCTGAGGGAGAGCCTTTCAGAGAGGAGTTTATTCCTGTCATCACAGAGAAGATTCAGAGGCTTCTTGATTTCTGCATGAAGGATAGAAACAGTCCCTGCTAAATCTTTCTCCATCAAGCAGAGAGAACCATCACAACAGTTCAAGGAGGAGAATTCCACCCAGATCAAATGAGAGAGCTGGCACTAAGTGTTAAGAATGAGGGTGAATAAATTACTCAGCATGAAGCAGTCAGTACCCACAGTAAATAGGTAAATCCAGCCTTGTAAGCACTACAGCAGGAAGAATTTTTGCACTAAAAACTCTTTGAGTTGTCTGTTGAGCAAGGTCTAACTACATTTATTTATATCCAGGTGAGGAAAATCTGGCCTTTGGATTTGTCTGTTTTGTTTTTCTTTCAGAAGTGATATGAAAAGATGTTGCTTTGGTTTTTTTCTCATTTTATTATCTCTCTGCCAGGAGTGGTCATTTTTCTCCATCTCTGCAAACACTCATATACCTTCCTGTACAGAAGAAATTAATCTACTCCACCTGGCTACTCTTAAAGTGCTATTTATCAGCTGACTTCAACTCTGCTTCCCAGGGGTGGGTTGCACACTGTCACTGAAGCTGGTCAAGAAGCCACCAGCGTGCAGCTTTCCAGCCAGAGGCTACCTTGAAAACCAGAGAGGGTCCACATGCAGTATGAGGAGCTTGGGGAAAGGGGACAGGAGGGTGAGGGGTGAGCTGTGGGGTCTCTGTGGCTCACGGGGAGTGGAAGTGAGCCCAGATACTCATAGACTCTCCTCTGTAATGACACCACAGGCTGGAGGTACCCATTTTACAGGTAGCACTTGGAAAGGTGGCCCTGTTCTTTCTCTTCCTCCAGCCTATGTTTAGGGCTTGTAAATCTCCTTCTTCATAGAATCATGGAATGGTTTGGGTTGGAAGGGACCTCTGGAGGGCATCTAGTCCAACCCCCTTGCAGTGAGCAGGGACATCCCCAGCTAGATCAGGTTGCCCAGAGCCCTGTCAAGCCTCACCTTGAATGCCTCCAGGGATGGGGCCTCAACCACCTCCCTGGGCAACCTGTTCCAGTGTTCCACCACCCTTGTGGGGAGGAACTTTTTCCTAATATCAAGTCTAAATCTACTCATCTCTAATTTAAAACCATTGCCCCTTGTCCTTTCACTGCAGGCCTTTGCAAACAGGCCCTCTCCAGCCTTCTTGTAAGTTCCCTTTAGGTACTGGAAGGTCACTAGTAGGTCCCCCTGAAGTCTTCTCTTCTCCAGGCTGAACAATCCCAGCTCCCTCAGCCTGTCCTCATAGGAGAGGTGTTCCAGCCCCCTGATCATTCTTGTGGCCCTTGAGTTACAGTTTAGTAGTATGAAACACACTGCTAGTCAAGGCTAAGAGCTTTGTCTCCATGCTAAAAAAATCTCAGTGATTTGACTGTGATCCATTTCTAAACTGGTTCAATTTAAACCACTGAAAACTCCAATGGGAACATTTCTTCTCTGGCCAATTTTTGGTTAGCCCATCTGGATTCTCAGCTGATTAAAGCAAAACTGGACAAAGCATGGTGTAAATCCATGCTAAGGGGATGGAACTGGAGATTCCTCTCCTTCAACAAAAGTGGTTTCCTAAACTAGACTTGATCACTCATGGGAAAAAACATGCAACCTATTCCTACCTACACAGAAAGTGGACAGCTGCAGAGACATTTTGCTGCTCATTCTTAGTCTCTAATTAAGGGACACACATTGATTATTTATTTATATCTAATTTAGCAACAGCAGTGACATGAATTGCATCCTTGACCTCAGCTAGTTGCCAAACCTTTAGTTCAGCCCCAATTTCAGTGCTACTGTAATCCCCTGAACTGAAGTGCTGGAGCAGGAGGGAAGCTGAGCCAACCTGAAACTGGAGCTGCGCGAATGGCGCCAATCTAATTAAGTCATGAAAAAACTGTCCCTCTGGAGATGAGTCTCCTGCAGCTCACAAGCAAAAAAGGTGGAGAACATGTGAATCTGGCCACAAGCCTCAGCTGTTGACAACCCAACTTACAAAGCATCTGTACACATGCCCTTTGGGAAGGAAGATAAGTGGTACTCGGGGGAAGCACACGGTTGTTTAACTCTTTGTTCCGTCCTCGTCCAGGCAAGGAGAAAATGTTTCATATTAGGCTGAATACCATCTCAGATTCTGGCAGGATTACTTGTCAATATTATTACAGCTTCTTCAGTTACAGTGCTCCAGCAATAAAGTTGTTAGGCTGGCTTGGAAACACAGAAATTCAGGCAATACAATCACACTATGAAAGAGCCCTCATTAGCCTTTGGCTGACCTTGAAAAATTGCATTTCTCTCCAATTCTTCCACAAATTGCCTTTAAGAAGACCTCCTTAGCTCTAGCAAGTCACAAGGTTCCACTGTGTGACTCATGGTTTGTAGCCACTCTCTCACGATCACAAGGGCATGCTTGCCTCTTCCATGCAGCCACAATTTGCTACAAGGAAGAGATGTAAAAGTGCACCACTAGACTTATTAATAGTGGCATGTTCTTATTTGTTTGGCATACTTTTTTTCCAACCTCAACAAGTTTCATAATGAAACAGTTGGTCTTATAAAAAAATGTCACTCATCAAGTCAAATTTTATGGCTAGGTCACTGCAAGGACTTTGTCAGATTGTGACCAGGCATAATTAAAATTCTGTAGCTGTGAAAGCTCAATTAGATGTAATCAGATACTGCTGGGGGCATGAACTGGCTCTCAGAGGGATGTGCTCCCTTGTTGGAGATAAATAGCACCACTACTACATGTTTCCTCCAAAGTCTCACTCTTGCTGGACACATGCCACCAAGTATGTTGAACCAGCAGGTTGACCCATGTTCTGAATCTGTGCCTCTACTAACAACACCCCTTGCAGCTGTGAAGGATCCCTCCAGCAAAGAGCTTGGATGAAGGAGGAGAGCTCAGCTCAAAGTACACCTTGCCCTGACAATAATGAGTTTTGAGGCTTCCATGGTGAAGGTCTCAGCTGTCCTGTTTTCTGCAGAACTTGGCGCTGGAGCACAACACCTGGAATAACTACCTGCCTGCAGCAAGGCTGGAGCCAAAAGCTGCTCAGCCATTCTTCTGTTCTTCTTGCACGGCAGATGATGGGACAGAGCAGTGCTGGAGACAGGGAGAAGTACTGCCTGAAGCAGCTGAAGCTTTGGTGGCACGGCTCACCCAAAGAGATGGAGTCTGTCAGAGGAGCCTGCGCAGCGTGTGCCAGCAGATTGATGTTCTACATCTGTAATGCCACAGCCATGGTGCTGTTAACCAGTGCCTCCCTGCCTTGACATCCTGCTGCTCAGCTCTCCCCACGGGAGGCTCACTGCCAGCATCACCTCAGGAGCCATCCCTCTGTCCTTCTTCCTCACAGACCCAGGTGAGATTGACGGAGCCTGTGCTGGTGGAGGAAGCAGATGCAGCGGTCTAATTCCACCCAAAAGAGGGCAGTGCTGCTTGCGGACATAGACACGCAGGCGGGACAGTAGTTTACGCTCCAGCTGCTCGACTTTCCCAACCAGCTGACAGAAACTCTCCCTGGCTCTTGGCATAGGCAGAGCAGCCCACAGAGCTCTCTCTCTCTTTCACACACTCTTTGCTAGCCTCTGCTCTCACATCCTCCCTTCGACTCATTAGCTGTTTTACCCTCATTTCTCTTGAAATTCAACAGAAGAACTCACATGGATTCATCCACAACGGTGCTGAGTGCCTAGTACCAGGGGGTTCTGTGTCACCCTCATCTATCAGATATTCAGCTGCCAGCTGGTACATGTCTTCTGCAGAAGCAGCTTTTCAGATGAGCTGTGGCTTGGGCGTAGCTGGGAATGGAAAATTGGATGGACCTCAGTTTACGGCAATCAGACACTGGTCAGGAGCTTGATGTCACAGGAAACCACTGATATAGCAAATCATTCAGAGCAATTAAAAGAAAAAATCCCCAATACGCCAAGTGTTTTCCTCCTGCTCTAGCAAGCTGTGTGTTTTCTGTTTGTTCAATACCTACAGAATCACGAAGGCTGGAAGAGACCTTTAAGATCATCAAGCCCAGTCATCTACCTATCACCACCATGCCACTACATCATGGCCCTAAGTACCACATATATACATTTCTTAAACCCCTCCAGGGATGGTGACTCCACCACCTCCCTGGGCAGCCTGGGTTGATGCCTAACAACCCTTTCAGTGAAGAAATTCCTCCTTATATCCAATCTAAACCTCCCCTAGTGCAACTTGAAGATATTTCCTCTTGTCCTCTCACAAGCAGAGGACCTACCCTCTCACCTCCAGCAGCTATGGTTTACCAGCATTATAATCAAACCCAAGCACCCACTGGGCACACTTGTACATGCCATGGTCATCACTCCACCACAGGGCTGTGTGGATTTTCAGGGTTGAAAGCCAACACAGATCACAGCCTTGAAGTGGGGAGAGATGCAGGCTTTGTTTCCCAGCATCAGAAGGTTTCTCAACCTGGCAACCCCTGCTGCCTTGAGGTTGGTTCTGTTAATGCTGCTTTCTTGGCTTACACTCTAAAAACACCAGACATAACAGCAGCAGCCAAGGTATTAACAACAAAAACAGCAGCAAAGACAATAGCAACACAAGTGTAGCTCATGAGCTTAGCTTTGGTACAGGATCTGCATAGCCTCTGGGATCTGGAACCTGAGCAAAAACCACAGCCAACTTTCCCCTCTTCTGCTGCTCTGGGTGGTTGGGAATGACCCTGCTCCAGACCTGCACAGCCTTTTCCTCCTGGCTGAAATGAAACATGGCCTCATGGCAAACACCAGCTCAGAGGTGTGATATCTTACACAAACACATCTGTGGAGTGTTTTGTGCCATAGGTGTGATGCAGCCTTTACACAGTCCATCATCTTCCGGTGATGGATCTCTGCTTCCACGTGGTACAGTGCCCCCTCACCAGGTTTCCCAAGAGGAGGAGATGACTCTGCCACTGCCTGCACTGGCAGATTGAGGTGTCTGTGCTGAGAAGAATCTTTTAAGTTCTTCTTCAGATTAAATGCTGAGACTGGATCTCCTGTGTGTGAGAAGCCTGGTTAGGGAACAGAACAAGCTTGAATGTGGGTGGTTGTGCAGCTCCTGGTCACCTTCTAGTAAGGCAACCCTTTCAGAAAGTCAATTCTGGGTAGCGGTGTCACCCATTAGCTGACTAATGTCAGATGCTGTCCTTTGAGGCCGTTTCTTGCACTGACAGACAAAATAATAGAGCAGAGTCAGGTCCTTAAATCACACATGTACCTGTCCTGAAATGATCTGGTTGTACTGCGTGTAGTCCACTTGTTTCTTCAAGCTGGACTGTGTCTAAGTAAACAGCAAGGTCTACCACACTTCCTGCACATCCGCTTCTTTCCCGAGGCTGCCTGGGCACACACCCTTTGGTAAAAACCAAACAACTAATTACATTCTTCAAGGGGAAAACTCTACATGAGCCCTCAGAGCAAGACCGCCCACCCTTCGTGGTGCACAGTGTAGACAGCAGGGCTCGTACCTCTGCTCAGCATGGGTTCATGTGGAGAGATGCCAAGGGTTAGGGCTGGGTAAACCACCAACCCAGGGACAAATATTCTCTATTATCCCCTTTTCCCCCACTCCAGGGAGGAAAAGGGGAAATTAACGAAGAGACAGAGACTTGTGAATTGGAAATGAAACTTAAACTACTCTAATGAAAATAACAAGTAAATGAAGAGCATATCTATATATACACACACAAAACCAATGCCAGAACCAAATCCCCCTTGATGGTAACTACCTCACCACTGACGCTGTAGCAGGAGGACTTCAGCAGCAGCTGGGACTCAGGCTCAGGAGCTGGAGCCTGGAACTCAGGAATTGAGATGGAAGGCAGAAGAGGTAGAATCCTGTAGGAACAGAGCTGGGCTCCTGATCTTCACAAGACTCAGGTACTCAACCTTCTGGCCAGGTAGAGATCTGGACCACTCCTTACATATACCAGTTGTTAATTAGCTGCTTATTAGCTTAATTAAACACCTGTTTGCTTGGGTCTTAGGCCTCATGCAAGAGACCCCAAGGTCCATGCTTGATATCAAAGCCTCAAGGACTGACTATGAGGTATATGGCCTGGAATGCCTTATTTTGACTCAAACTAGGACAAGAGACTAGTGTGGGTCTGGAAAGAAAAGCCAAAAGAAGAAGTCCTGGTCTTTGATACCTTTGTAGTGCTGCTAGCTTCGGAGCTGGTGGTGGAGTTAGTAACCGAGACATTCATTGCATGATGTTGATCTGTACTCTAAAGCTTGGTGGCACTTACCCATAGACAACTGAAGGCAGAACTTCAGCTTGGCCTGCAGCTTTATGAGTGCCATAGGCAAAAAAACCCTGTGTTTGCTTTTATTTTTGACTTAAGAGCATATTGTTAGATGTCCTTCCTCTCTAGTTCACTGCAGAGGTGATAGAACCAGGACAAGGACCCTCATAGACAATACAGAAAATATGGCCTTTTTTTCTCCAGAGACAGAGAAAAAAAGTTATTGCAAGTGAGTGTTTGGAGAAGATGAGCAATGCCAGTATTACTGCATTTGGGAAAATGCAACTATGGAATTCTTTCCCAGTGACTAGTGACAGTGCCGTGCTATGGAGAAATGCAGAGAATTAGGCAGTGTCATCCCATGTGATTTGTGCATACTTCAGAGGGAATCCAATCCTTGTGAACCTAGCCAGCCTTACAGATGTTAAGGCCTGATTTGGCTTGCTGATGTGCCAGTTTGGCAGGGAGGCAACTCCACTGAGACCTGTGGAGTCATTAAAGACTGACAGAAGAAAGCAGAGACTCAGACACTGCCACCCTACTTCCTTTCCATGCCAAGAAACAGCTTGCATTTCCCAAACACTTCATCCATTGAGCAACAACAGCAGCACTAGCAAGGTCTTCTGTGATCCGCTTTGCCTTACCCTACTGGGTTGTATGTTCTGGTTTACAGTAGTGCTATGCCCCCTGACCTTCCTTCTCATTTATGCTGGCAAAAGTTAAGTAGACCCTTCTGAAGACGCAGGGACCAGTGATGTTAGGGCTGTGAGCCTTCCCATCTGTGCTGAAAGGATCGCTGCATTATGCAAAAGGAGCCAGGCACCTAAGTTATGCTGGGTACAAACCCATGGCAGGGGGTTGGAACTAGATGATCTTTAAGGTCCCTTCCAACCTAGCCATTCTATGATTCTATGTTGAACATCAAGAACAAGCCTTTTGAGTAAGAGTCAGTCAGAGAATCTACTTCCCAACCCCATCCACGGAGGAAGGGTGGAGCAGGCTAGACTAGGATGGGAATGTGATCTGTATCATGTTACTGTGAGATTTAATATGCCTACTGATTTCACTCATGCAACCATGTCGGGTCTCCCCACCTCCTTGCCCTTGGTTAACTTCTAGTGGAAGAGTGGGTGTAAGGATGAGATGGACACCATCCAAGGGCATCAAGTGTGGAGCATCCAGGCTTCCCCCATGACTCAGGCTATTCCCTGGGAGCAATTTGGCAGCCCTGCAGCCAGGTGCCTGTCCACGCTAGCCCTTGTGAGTGCAGCTTTACAGCCTTTTCTTCTCTCAGCCCTGGTACCAAGCTATGGGTGCTGGGAGAATGGATTGGGTTTCCTTTTTGGCTTTTTGATATTTTCCTCTGAGCCCACCCTATTTTGCAACATTGCAAAATGAAAGCTTTGCCTGTTGGTTGGGGTTTTTGTGTGTGTGTGTCCTGCTGAGGGGAGCAACAGAAAAGAGCTGGGTGAGATAAAACAATGGAAATTAGAGAGGAATGGAGAGGAGTGTGAAAAACAAGGAGGCTGAGGTTGTGAAAAGCAAGACCAGGCTTGGGAGGAAAAAAAAGCCCTCTTATGTATTTAGACATTGTCTTATAGCTGTGCTATGTATGCACCAAGTAGCAACCCAGCAGGTACAGAAAGCACAGATAGGTAGAGTTGCTAACAAAGCTTTAGTAAGCTTTTATTCAGCCTAAGGCACAAACTGGATGACCTTACCTTTAGCTGAAATCTATTATATACATACAGGAATATGTCTAAATTGAATTGCCTCTTGAAAAAAAAAGGAATAAACTAATAATAAAAAATGAGTGTGAAAAAACCCTAAAAGCAACTCCTGGATTAAAGATGCCAGGAAAATAACACCAGGTAATCCTACAGAGTCTGTCAATCTCTGCAACTGCATTGGGTTACCCTTGACCCATTCCATGTGTGGTCCTTGGCCAGGGTGCCTGTGCCACTGATCTCAGTGCTGCCAAGCCTCCAGCTCACTTGCCTCGTCTCCCCTGATGCTCTCTCTCTTTCATTGTAATGGGATAATATGGAGTAAGTGATTGTAGTTCAGCAAAAAAAGCCCCAAATCAGAGGCTTTAATGTTTGTCAGTCCTGCTCAGGACAGACCAGCAGGATCTGATGCTTGGGGGGGGAGGAGATAACTACCTTGTCTTGATGAATTGTGTGCATGGAGGTCTCCAGAGAACCCTATGAGATGCCTATCTCCATTTTTCACCACCCAAATCCCTTTTAAAACACAGCACTCGAGTTCCTGTTTTCATAACACCTCATTTGCAGGCATGTGATTAGACCTAATTAATGCCTGTAATCAATGAGTGCTTCATTGCTGCTGGTGAAAAACGCTGGCTAAATGCAGAGCAGGGCTTGATTGAGTGCTCTTTGACTGGCTAATGGATCACTCTATTTACTCCTTTAGATTCTGCTTAAGCAGGCAAAATATCTGGGCTGCTGTAAAATGATCCTGCATTGATCTCTCCAGCCAAGTGGGGTCTTTCCAGTAATTAGAAGGGTGGTGACAGGAATAGACTTGGCTGTTTGGAGCACAAGAGGGACTGGAAAGAGAGGGTTTTTTTGCTGGTTTGGTTTTGTTTTGTAGTTTTTTTCTTCTATTTTTAATTTGAAAGCTATGCAGCAAACAGCAAGGAGAAGACTGCTCAGATCTTTTGACTCTTAGCTGTAAAAAAATCATTGAACATTCCCTGATAAGCCTCTTGATTTAAACAGAGAAGCAATTTCTGCTCCCTGGGAGTTCCATTGGAGTATGTCTGGCCCCAAAACTTCACAGGCTCAAATCTCTGGAACCAAATTCCAGGAAACATTCATATGTGGATGATGCATCTGTAACAGATACAAAGGGGAGAGGGGAAGCATTTGGCAATTAGGAGCTGGAACAATTTATAACTCCAGCTGGTACTTCTCTGTTTTCAGGTGAAATGTCTCGAGGGGAGGAGGAGAACCTGTCAGTAGCATGTTTTGCACTATGGCTTGCCTTTCCTCCATATTAAAGCTTTTCCCCCCATGAACTCTTGGAGGTGAGGCCCATTTCATGAGCATGGAGCCCCAGCACTAGGCTGGCCTCTGCTCTCCAACACCCTGCACAAAGGCTCCTGATGAGCTTCCTCACTGCATCCTCTCTGGATTCATACCAGCATGTCACTCTCTTGGCAGGGATTCCGAACAAGAGGGACCACCTACCAGATGTGGGTTCTAATTCCTTGGCTGGCTGTGCCTTTCTGGATCCTGAGGACAGCAGGACCATCCAGTGTTACACAGCCAGAGGGCACTGATCCCAGCAGGTTTGAGGAGGAAGAAGAGGGAACCCCCCAGCATCCTGCAAGCTCACTCCCACTGTGCTGGTGTTGCTGATGCTCCATGTAGATCTTTTGCACAGAAAGAAAAGGGCATTAAGAAAAGCAACAGAGAGGTTAGCTAGGAGAAACTGATTTTCACTTTCTTTACCAGTCTGGATGAGTTCTGTGGCACCCAGATCACACACCATCCAGCACTTATATGTAAGCCTTAGTACCTGCAAGACCAGCAGCACCAACACATGTAACTCTTGGAGTAATAGTGAGTTTTCCATAATCTATCCCATTGTGTCTTTAACTTCATGTTCAAATGCTCAGGCCTGTGCTCCAACATAAATACACTGCCCGAATTTCCCTCCCCCCTCCATTATTCCTCTTGAGCTGTGGAAGATTATATGCAACAGATAAAAAAAAAAGTGCTTGTTTCTTTGACAAATGCAAGGCTTAAAGACCACCCTCTGTTCTTGAGCAAAATTAGCTTATCTTTACCCCCAAAAATGTTGTTACTAAATATGAGCCATCATTTGTGTGTGGCCTGCTTGAGACGCTCAATTCATCTTAGGAGAGGTTATCCTTTGAGGAGCTTTAAAAGGAAATGCATTGTTCTTAATTATTCTTATCTCAGCAGCTGTATAATTCCTGGGTTTGGTTTTAAAAAATGAATATCCAAAGCAAGATTAGGCTGAAAGCTGGAGATGGGTCTGAACCCAGATTGCAGAGTTGAACTGCAGCTCTTAGCCTGTGCTAAACTGCCTTCCCTTTCCCTTTGAGAATGTCCTTTCTCTTCTCCCAAAGTTTAAAACAGCAGAAAATCTCAGAAGAATAGGTTTTATCTCTCTTTCTGGTTTTAAACTTCTAATAATATTCTTTTTATTATGTTAGAAATCGGAAAACAAGATGAGCAAACACTGCTTTCCTCTGTCATTCCTGCAACCCAAGCTGAAAAAATTCTGTATTTATTTTCCTCAGAAAGGCCCAAATCCAGAATTTCTTTTCCATTCAGTGAAAACTCTAAAAAAAATAAATAAAAATCAAAGCAAATAATAGAAATTTGGGTGAAATTTACTACCAGGCTAAAAAGGCACTTTCTGTTGGTTAAATGTTTGCACAAAAAGTGACATTTGCTGTGCTGCTGTATGCTTGTCACAAGCTGCTCCCCACTTTGAAGTGGAGCAGCACATAATGGATCAAATTCTCCACAGAGCTCCATGCCAGAGTTTCAAGTGCTTGGCATCTCCCTTTTGGTCCAGCTTCTCTGAAGTGGTCAGCATCCAGCAGCTTCTATTGTGACAGTAAGTGGCAAGATGTTTTGCAAAAGGGCTTAGCTACCAAGCTGCTGAATTCTTCTGAACAATCTGGTCCAGGATGGTCCTGAAGGCAGTTTCAGCTGGTTTGGTTGAACCAGCTGTTGAATCACAGTGGATTCCTTGAACTTCTTATTATAACATGCCTCCACTGTGAAACTCTGGCCCCTCTCCCAGCAACCAGGTAGTGAGAACATCCTGCTTCCCACTGATACCATTTTGTCATCCCAGAAATACAGATGGGTCCTTCTTCTTCCATGCTGTCTTCTCAGCCCCAATCCCTATGTTTAGAGAGATGAGTTTCTTCAAGGCTGAACCCAGTAACATCAATATGTCTCTCTCTTTTGGTTCCTTACCAAATGACATGTTGAAAGACGAGCACTGTGTCAAGCTGTGGCTGTTGGACTCTGCTAGAAACAGTAGTTCATGCACACACTTTGCACTGAGATCCACGTGGAATACATGTGTGCCATGGAAAGGCTGTGGGAAGGACTGGAATTACCAACAAACAGGAATCTTACGCATACCAAGGAAGCATTTTTGTTGATATCTTGTATAAACAGCCTGATGGACAGAGAGGTCTCTGTTTCAACTGGGCTATTTAGTGCTCATCACATCTGAAACCCAAACTGTTATGGTGTCACAATGTGATTTCCACAAGAATTTGAAATCAAAAGGGATTAGACACCCCTAACAGCATGGCTGAGGAAGCCTTCTTTTATCCAATTTAATGAACTTTGGCCTCACCTTCTTTACACTCCCAATATCAACTTAAAGGTGTAAAATAAGTTAAGCAGCTGCCACCACTGCTAACAATGCTGCTTTCCTCTTGGCCATGATGTAGAGAGGTGGAGAATAAACTACTGTTTGGCTCACCAAGCAACTGCACATCCTGCAGGCCTCCTTTCAGCCAGGAAGAAGTGCAGCTCATGCATCCCTTTCCAGAATGTCCGCAGTATCTTAACCAGGAGGATTTCTGGAGGAAGAGTATGTGTTGGTATTTCCCATTGCATATTCAGGAGTTCAAGGTGTGATGAGAAAGGCAGTGCAGAAGTTATCTTATGAAGTGGGGCTGTCAAGAAGCCACACAGGACAACTGGAGCCCTATGTATGTTACGTGACATGTGAATCAGAAGCTAGCTTAACCAGTTTCTCAGGGTTTGCATGATGTCACCACTGCAGATAAAATCAGCTTGCTAGGTACCCAGGGCACTCACTTTACTCCCACAGAGCACATGGTAAATCACTAGAATATCCTGAGTGCCTGTTGTCTTTGTTATGTGGCATTTCCCAAAGAGCGAAATCTTGAACTGAACATGCTATGAAGAACTTCTGTTGATGTCCCTTGTAGATATATTGCCAGCTTAATCTCTGGCAGATAGAAGCCTTTCTTGAACACCTAAACACCTCCTGTCCAAAACATGGCAACTCCTGAAATCACCTAAGCACTATTTCTCTCCAAAAGATACCACTGGTTAAGTGGTGCTAGCTCAGAAGACCAAGCTTCATCTGAAAATATAACTCAGCTACCATCAGTAGTGGATTTGAGTTTTCCTTCCTGAATGGCACAGTCTCCATTTCTAATCTCCAAATAGCAATGCTGGTGCTTTGGTTTCTCATTAGGCAAAGCCTACAGGAGGACTACAAGATTAATGACTGCAGCACAGCCTCACCTAGAGCAATGGCAGATGTTACCTCATACAATGCAGTATTTTTCTCAATCTACCTACAGCAGCAACAGAGAGAAGAACATTTACAATTTCCCAAATTCCTTATCTTTATTTCTAGATATTCTTAGTGACTATGTAAAGCAGAGAAAAAAACCCCAAACCTCCACAAAGCTTAAAGAGCAACCAGATTTAAAAGAAACAGCAAGGGGGTATGGCAATAGGCCACCTCTCCCAAAAGAGGCTCTGACTCCTATCCAGACATATGCCTCACAAAAATTGAAGCTGCCAAACAGGTATTGGTAACAGAGGAATTACTTGAAAACACTTATTTTCACTTAAAGAGATGAATATCTGCAATGGAAGAGAACTTGACTGTGAACAGGAACTTTAATGCACCATCCACACAGAAAGAAACATTTGCCAGCGCCGCGGAGATCAGACATGACAAGAAATAGCTTGACTCATCTAGACAGTAATTCAAAGCAGCCAAAAAACATCCAATCCTACCCAAAACCCCATCGTGCATTTTCCACGTGGAAAGTAGTGGGCTCCCACAGAGAATATCTTGTTGTCCTAAGCACTTCTGAAGTTGGGCTAGAAAAAACTCTCTTTTCCACCAAGGCATGTAATATTAATGGACACGTTGCTACTTATCACACACAGATAGCATTTTGCCCCAGCTTTGTACTTTTATGTTGTTGCCAGGGATACAATTTAGGGAGGACTTGACCCTGAGGAATGGTTGAGCAATCTCTGTATGTGCAATGATCCCTGCAAAGGGCTGGAGGTGCTCAGTACCTCTCATGAGCAAGTTGTTCTGCAGCCTGCTGAGCATGCAGCTGATTTATAGCAATGGCTTGAGCACAAACTGATTTGGGTAAGGATTGTTCCTGTGGTGGGCCCAAGGAGCATCTGGTTCAGACTTTCCTGAAGATGTAATCCTGTTTCAGTGTATGACCTTTGGTGAAGGACCAGGTTGACCCTACATGTATGCATGTAACTCTGACTATTATCCATCACTCAGCATCCAGGAGAGATGAGAACAACTCACCCATTCTTCACTGATCTGATGTTTCTAGCAGCTAACACACTCTCTGCTAACTGGAAAGGAAGGACTGTGCATTTCTGAAACAAGAGGATCTCTCACATCACAAACACAAAGTTGTGAATGCCATTTTACCAGAGGATACTGCTCCCTTTTAGTTTAAACTAGAGATGGGTGAAATAGATTGGACAAAACAAAACCTGATCCAGATTTTCTTCTGAAGCCTTGAGATGGCCTTAGCAGAGAATTAGATAGAATGGAGATGTTAAAATAACTAGATCTCATTGGAAAACATCAAAGAAACAGAAACACCACAGGCCACAGTTTAAAAACTGCCTGTCCAAACAGTGAAAGGAAAACTGTGTGAGCACCACCTCATATACCAAATATGCACTGATGTGTGCGAAAAAGGATACTCACGTCCTCCACCACTAGTTCTCCTCAGGCACTTGTCCATTCCCTTACAAAAACCTGGTCTTGTACAGACAGAAAATAATCAAATCCATTTGGAAGAACATTTGGGTTATCTAAATTTTGAAAACATATCCTCCAGAAAGGGTACACTCTGCCTGAAGAGGATTGCTGTGCTCTACCAACAGGCAGAGCTGTTGCCAATATTCAGGTTGGTTCCAATTTCCCTACAAAGCTTGGTATTAACTGTATGCATTTCTGAGTGCCCAAATGGAAACACTGACTTCTGTAGGGCAGGTTTTTTCAGTACTCTCTTTTCCAAAAGAGCCCTTCAGGATGTCTCCTGCTAAACTTCTCGTGCAGTCACTGTAGGCAGTTTGGGAATCGTAAAGCCCGTTCCTCAATCAAGTATTTCCTCTCTACCTTTTTGTGAAGGAATCCATGAACCTTCGTACACTGCTTCCTGGCAGGAGTGTCACACTGAAATTTCCAGGTATCAAATAAAAATCTCTTGGAAAATCTTCTGTCTGACTACATCAGGCTCTAGGCTACAGCTGTGTCCACTGCAAAACCAGAGGAGAGATGCATAAACATGCTCCAGGGAGCCTAAGGTGGGCTGGCAGATGCCCACCGCCCCTGTTTCTCCAGCCCACAGCCATTGCAGGGTCCCTGGGTCCTTCTGCCTGCCCTAGGCATGCTTCAAGGGAAAAATGGGTCAGGAGGATGGGTGTGAAGCTGGCTGAGCAGCCCAGAGGCTCTGGTCCAAGATTTTGCCAGTCAGCTTTATTACAAACATTTGTGGCATCCCAATGAGAACACTTCAAAAAACGCTGGAGCTGACACCACAGGCAACAACTGCAGAACACAGTGCTTATTTATTTATTGATTGTTATTTATTAACTGAAAATGAATCTGTTTCTGCACTTTTTAAATGGGGGTGTCTGTTATAAAACAAAATACTCCTTGCTACATGCAGTGGAAGGAGCTATTTTTTCCATTGCAGGGAGAAAGGATCATGCTGAACAAGGGCACTGCACAACTATGGCACCAGCTCCTGTAGGCTGTGTCCAGCCCATGCCAAGCTGACCTTTCTCAAAACTCAGTTTTAGAGCTCAAGAAAGTGAGAAACAAGTAGCACAGATGTGTTGTCCAAGCTTCCCTGCACAGCTCTGCCAGCACAGTGCATCTTAGCCATGTCCTGTAATAACCTTGTTATCCTAGTCCCTGGGAAGAGACTTTTGTAGTTTTCCCATGATTTGATTTCTTCTGTAGACTTTTCTATAGCCTGTCTCACCAAAGTATTGTCAGGGTCTCTAATCATTGAGCCTTTACTCCTCTCCATGGTGTCTGTCAGGTTGAGCAGTGGTATTATTTCCATTTTTCAGAGACCAAGGAAGGCTCCAGCAGAAGCTCCAGGAGCCTGGACAACACTGGGAAGAAGTGGGTGCAGGCAGGGCTGCAGGTGAGAGGATCTTGGCACTGTGTCAGGATGCATGAACGTTGACCTGGAGCTGCTGGTGCCATGGCTTCATGAAAGCACATCCCAAACCCTAACAAGTAGAAGGAGAGGCAGTTCCTCCTTGGTTGGTCCATTTTCAGATCATATGGACTTGAAATGCCTGTAAGTTCAGCGCTCTGCAGAGGGAATATCTGCCCACACCAGCTTTCAGCAGTAGTGACAACTGACCAAAAAGTGATGTCTCCAAATTACAAAACATTTGCAACATGCTGAGGCTCTGCTGTTGTGTTCGCTATGTACAGGCAAAACATTCCACATTTGCCAAATTCCTGTTCTCTCCAAATTATTACAATTTTCAAATACAACAGTACCATCATGCACATTCAGAAGAAAAGATAAAAATAAGAAGAAAATAACCCTAGTCTTGGGGGCTGTGGGTGTGTGTGCAGCTCTAAAAACCAAGACTCCAAGCCTGATCTAAACCAGACTGTTTCTCTCCTTCCCTCCCCCCACCTCCTCTTATTTAAAGAGAACTGGAAAGGAAAAGACTCCATCAGTCTCTGAGTCTGTAAACCTTTCCCCTCCCTAATATCCGAGACAAGACTTAAAGAAGAACTAGTCTGGAACAGAACATGAAAAAAAATCCTGAAAAATGACTAGAGGCCTAATGCTGTCACTGTCCCATGTTTATTTTTCTTTCTTTGATGTCTGATGTCAAAGAGAAAATAATGTCATCTGCTGGAAACTCAAGCATGTTTGCATTTTGAGGTAATTAGAATTAATGTTGGAGGGCAAAACTAACACCGAGCCACTCCAGCCTTTCCCATGTGAGGGAAACATTCTGTAATGACTTACATTTCATCTAGAAGCTGGCAGGCAGTTAGGAGCAGCCCAGATTCAGGCAACAGGGTAATATTTCAACAACATTTCCTTAAAAATAAAAAAGAAAAGAAGCTATCTCTATGTGCTCTGCCTTTTAAATGATGGCAGCCTAACTGTGCTGCTCCAATTCCAGAAGGGTGGAACTCCGCTGAAAGTCAATGGCTGACTCCCTGTAAATCAGGGAGTCATGGCAGCCCTGCTTCAAGACCACCACTGCTTCCTAAGTACTCAGCACCCACAATTGCAGCCAGATTTTTATGAAGAGCTCAGGCCCCCATTCACATCCAAACAAGGGCCAGATTTTTAAGTGCTTAGCACGCAGTCCCTTCCCATTGTGACATTAATGGCAACATGCTGAGCTCTTTTGGAAAATTGGTCATACATGTTTGTTTTGGACCAGCTCTTGTCACCCCTCATACATGTTGAGTAGTATCTTAGTCAGTGAAAAATCATCCTAAGTATTGCCTCTGTGTGAGGATTGCTGCAGAGAAAGACAAATGCAAGCCGTGTTGTTCCTTCATAGAATCATTAAGGTTGGAAGACACCTCTAAGATCATCAAGTCCAACCATACCTATCCCTAACCTGCAAGAGTCTCAGGTACTGTGGATACTACTGAGCTACGAAAACCTGACCTGACTATCATCAAACTGAACTGAGTAGATGTGAGTTAAAGCTTGATGAGAAATTGTGTTTGGTCTTCAGAAGGTGAAAAGAAAAAAAAGGTTATTTCTGGACTGGGGACTTTAATTCAAATTACTCAGCCAACTTCAGGGGTTAAAAGTAGAAAAAGCAACCTTTTCCAGTTCAAGGGAAATAAATGGCTATACTTATCTGTGTGGGTAATTAAAAGCAGATGAACTCCAAGAGCTGAAACCTTCCACACAGCTAGTCCTCACTGAGGAGTAGCTTCCTAGTGACATTTGACATGACAGAAAAGAATTATACTATTAAGGATTGCTCTGGGGGAAGAGTAATGCAGATTGTTGCTCCATTCAAAGACAGGTTTTAAAGTGATAGAACTATGGAACAGACTAAAACATTCAAAAATCAAACCAAAAAAGCTTTTCCTTTCAGATGGGTTGATTACGGCTCACTGACATCCACTGGAGTTAAGAGCAGTACAAATGCTGTATTTTCCCTTCTGCAGCTTTGCAGAGGAGTGTGCCCTGGCCCTTGTCATTGCACAGCTGCTGTGGCAACCCAAATGACTTGCAAAGTATGGCTAAGGAACTCACATGATCTGCCTTGTGCTGCAATTCCACCTCCTCACTTCCCCGAGACCCACAGGGAACTTCGCTGGTTCAAAAGTCAGGCACAGTCAATGAGTTTCTCTCTTTATGCTTTTCCTGACAGTTCATGTGGTCCAAGAGATGAAGACACGGAGGAAGAATGACGTGGGGCTCTTTCTGCTGGCTAGTCTGAGCCTGCCTCAGCGACCTTGGGCAGGATGAGTGCGCACACAAAGAGGAAGGGATGGAGTGGTGAAGTCGTCACTCCCACACTGCATCTTGCTGTCTTGTGGTCAGGGAAATCCTCCTCAAGCTTCTCCTCCATGCAGCTGAAGCCCCAGTCTTATGCTAGCATAGTTCAATGGACTGCTTTTTACATGGCATTCCATTAGGAGGATCAGGGGAGACCTTATTGCTCTCCACAGCTACCTGACAGGAGGTTGGAGTGGGATGGGGGTAGGTCTCTTCTCCCAGCTTAACAGAGAGAGGACAAGAGGAAATAGCCTCAAGTTGCACCAAAGGAGGTTTAGATTGGATGTCAGGAATAATTTCTTCACTGAACAAGTTGTTAGGCATTAGACCAGGCTGCCCAGGGATGTGGTGGAGTCACTGCCCCTGAAGGTGTTTAAGAAATGTGTAGATGTGGTAATTAGGGTCATGGTTTAGTGGCATGGTGGTGATAAGTAGAAGGTTGGACTTGATGATCTTAGAAGTCTTTTCCAACCTTAATGATTCTCTGATTCTGTTGTGGAGGTAGGTATCATATGCTGTCATCCCATGGGCTGAATTTCCAGCCCCTCCACCCTGCTGTCACAGCACATCCTTCTGTTGACTTCTAATTGAAAGCTATCAGCTGAAAGAATCAGCAAGGTTTTTCTGCACAAAGGACAACATTTAAAATGCAATTTTTTTTCATTTTTCATCAAAGCATCCTATAAGAAAATGAAATCCAAAACTTTGATTGTTATCCAGATCACTAGTCTTTTTTAAGCTTGCAAAGCTGAAAGTAGATACCTCTTTGTATTTGCAACATATTTTCTTTGTTTAGCTGTGGCCAAAAAAAAGTAAAACAATAGCATACTGTCCTTTTCAAATTTATGTTGGCCCATATAGACAACTCCAAAGACAATTTTCCTCATCTGTGACTGCCTCCCAGGCCATTTCCCCATGTTGACAAAACAATAATATCTCTTACCATTGTAGAAGTCCTTTGTAGAGGACTTCTACCTTTGTAGAAGTCCATTGTAGAGTCGCATTCCTGCGAGTCAAGGCCATGCAAATTCCTGGGCCTTGAGTGCTGCCTACACATCAGATGTGCTCCAGCCACAGCCAAGCAGGAGGGTAGAAGAAAGAGAGGGCCAGGGAGTAAATTTCTTGCTGATTTCTTGAGCCCTAGCCTTTTCTGCTGCTTTCCAACTTCCCTACACTGCTCACCTTCCCCCATTTTCCTTCCAAATACAGGGTTGCTTATGAGGGGCAAGAAACCGCCTGCTCAATATCAATTTATGCAGTTGTGAGAAGAGCCTGGTGCTGATCAGGAGATGAGGGGGAATTGCATACACATGTTAAACCAACCTGAGACCTTCTTTTAGAAGAGCATTTGCCCATTGACTCTTAATGACCCCCTCTCAGGAGAAGCTGGGGACCAGTGGTGGGAAGTGGGTTGTCGGGAAGCAAGAGCTCACACAGAAGCAAGCCAGCACAGCTCTAGATCTCTAGGTCTTTTTGAGCTGCAAAACTATAGATTTCTCTCTGCTTTCCTCTTTTCTAGGAACAGCACTGCTATCACAGCCTGCCTGCTGCTTAGTGCTCCTTTCTCCCTAGCTTTTTCCCTCCCTATGCTTCTCTCCTTTGTTTTCTTTCTTCTGCTCCTTGTGCTTTTGCTTCTCTCAGCTCCATTTCATTTACAGCAGCTGGGGTTTGCACAGGGAGGGTATGGTGAGATTAACCAGGTTTGGAAAGTTTGCCTTTGCTGTGCACACATGCTCTGCTTTCTTCCTTCCGCTCCCAATGAAGAAAAATGTGTCCAGAACTGCTGTGAAGTTCCTCAGTGAAGAGCTGGCACAAAAGCTCCCCAGCCAGAGCAGTGCCATGCCTTTGTCTTGCACAGGAACCCACACACAGCTTACAACAAACAGAATGGCAACTGCTAACAAGAATAAAAAATGTCTCTCTGCACAACATGCTTTAACTTCAGCTAAAAAAAAAAAAAAGATACATTAGAAAAGCTATCACACAATTCACAAGTCTTTCATTGCCTAATGCAGATATATTGTACCCCAAACTCATTTTACTTCATTGGGTGTGAAGCTGTGGTAAGTCCATTAAAGCTGAAGGAGTTGCATCTGCCTAGAACTGGCACAAGCCAGATCACAATCAGCTCCATTACATCTACTGCTAGAATATCATCACCTTCCATATGGTGCTGCAAGGAGTCCTTATGCTGAGCTGAGTGCTGCCTAAAATCTGTTCATCCCCAAAGCTCCATTGATCTTAGCCTCTCTTGTACAAAGAGAATAACTTCCCTCTCAACCCACAAAAACCACCAACATTGTCACAGGACTGTTTAAAAGTTCCAGTGTGTTATGGAGAATTCCCCATTCATCCTCACCTTCTTCTGAAGACAGAAACTGGGATCAGGCTTTCTGGCAAGGAGCAGAGCTGAATTTCCTTAGTAGAGTCTACATGGCCTTGGTCTTTTGTAAACTGTGTGCTGCAAATATGGTCCTTCACTCTTGCTAACTCACTCTCCACTTTCCTGAGGCTTCATGCGAAGCTTACCCCTTTGAAATGAAAGGTTTCCAGCTTCTTCCTCTGATCTACTGCAAATAGTCACCACGTGGACATCCTAGTGCTGGTTAATAACAGCTATATCTAACTACTTAGAAAAAAAGCATCTGTGCCAGTATCCCACCTATTATTTCACACTTCACTGCCTTTGGGTGAGTGCTCTACTAGTTCATTAATTTACTGAATATGAGTTACTTCAAAGTTCCTCCAGTCTGAGAGTCTTCAACCCTGATCATACCTTACATTCCTGGAAGTGGACTCTTGGCAGCTAGAATCTTTGAACAGCAAGGAACAAACACACAAATGTATTTATGTGCTCCAAAATCTTCTTTCCCTGACATTCAACTATCATACATGGTATCCAACAAGCAGCAGTTATCAACTCATTTTCTCTCCTACTTTTATCTACTGTCATGGCCCAATTAATTTCTCATTTAAACTTCATCATCCTTGTTTGTTTGTCAGTGAGCTGAAGTAGATTCCTCTTTCACCACACATCAAAACTGACCTTTCATTTCTCCTTCACCTTACTTTCCAAATGAGATCATCTCACCTCATCTTCAGGTTAAATCTTTGATCTAAAGGGGAGAAGGATTTGCTGCTGTTTCCTTTGTACTTTTTGCCTCCTCACTAGAATTTCCTCATATTCATTCTAATCAAGTGCCTCACTTTTAAAACATCTAATCTACATTACCAGTGATCAATACCATCCAGTGGAGCATGTACAACTTGCATTAACTACATTAACTCATGCTTTTTCCTTCAGGGTAAGCTGAACCTCCCCCAAACTACGCCTCAAAACGAGTGGCTTTAAATAGCAGTCATCTGTGGTATTAATCAAGTTTCTTCTTAAAACCATCCCAGATGTGCCACTCAACCAGCTTATACTGGTTTCTGTAAGAACACCCACTGTTATTATTGTACCAACAGGATTTTGCAACTTCCTTAATTTCTTTTAACACATGAAGCTCTTGAGCTGAGCTCTTCTGCAGCAATGAGGGCCTGCTAACAGCAGAGGGTTGCATCAATCTGTGTAGCAGGCCAGGAGAGCAAGAGGGCTGTAGGTAGAATGTGGATCAGCACAGAGCCACTTTAAGTTGCTTGCAAGCTCTCTGATGTAGCTGACCATTTCCTTCAGTCTGGAAGCTACTGGAAACCAGATATAATTCCACTATATGAGCTTGGCCTTACAGAGCTACACATAGGCACAGAGATTGTGTGAACTCAACTGCACTTGTCTGATTCCTTTTTTCTTTTTTTTGAGGGACAAGGAGCACATCAGGAAACCTGTTAGGAAAAGGCAAGAGGATGGGCAGCCATCCACAAGCACTCTGTAGCAAAGCAGTGGGGAAAAATGATGTTTGGCAGAGGATGAAGATGCTCTCTGTCTGGGCCTGGGACACTTGGGACATTCTGAGCATTTTTTCTTTCCACCATCCCTCGGGCAGTGGGAAATGACTACCTCTTGTGAGAATGGAGAGAAAACAAGCAGGCAGGCTCCATTTTGGAGTGCAGAAGGTATGGGTGTTGCCTTGCCGACTAAGTGCTTTTATGTATATATCAATGTACAGGTTATCCCCATCCTGGCAATGCTTTGGGGAAGCATTGTCCGTTCAATTTTCTACCCTACATGGTCCAAGGAGCATTAGGGCAGCATCTCCTGTTTATCCCCACGTTTATCTTGTGGATTCCCTGATAAATGCAGTCCCGAAGTTGCTCTCTCTAAGCTGACCTGATGCTCCCTGGCTCCAAAAGTCTAGCTGTGTATTACCATACATTCTAGGTCTGGATTTGCCACACTGAAAATTTGAGATTAACAGACAAATCAAATGGGGAAAACTAAGTCTGAGGTGAAATGACAGCACCCAATGCTGAAAAGTCTTTGTAAAGCAGGCCTTTTTTCCAGTCATGTCCCTAACATAAACTCTACCATTGGAGAAATCCAATAGCAGCTTCTCAGGCAGTGGAAACACTTTTGTAGATCCTGAAGTTTTGTTTGGGAGCTGGCTATCTGTTACAAGCAGCAATTCAAGCTGAAGCAATAGAGTAATATTTCAACAACAACAAAAAAAAATGATTAGAGCAAAACAAATAATCACATGAATGGTATTATTCTGCAAAACATGTGATCCTCAAGTCATTTGTGGGTTTTTGGTCCCTGGTGCTAAAATTGTGCTGTGTCTTTAATCAAAGCTAATTATGCAAAACTCTCTGAAGGTCATAAAAGGTTCAAGGCAGAGGCTTTTTTGATGCTGAAAGGCAGACCAAACACCCATAGTACATTGTTCTGATTAGAAAGGAAGCACTGCTTTCTTCAGATGAATACTGTGTTGGAGATTCTGCTGTGGGATACCAGCATTTATACCTTGATTTACCCTCAGCCTTGCAAAAATCAAATTAGTCCCTCCCACTCTCTAATGTGGCCATGGAAAGGAGCCTTCTCTTTCCATCACCATGCCCTCTAAAAACATTACATTATACTTACAACATTTATTTATTTTTTGGCAGCCAGCCAGAAAAGAAAAAAAAAAAAAGGCAAATTATAATCCTCTTTCAAAAATACCCCTCCCTGTCAATTGGATTATGTTGTAATCCCTTCTGGATCTACCCCAGGCCTGCTTGACTTCTGGGGTAAAAATGACAAGGTTTTGGACATTCTGCAGGGCTGGGTGGAGGGGTTGGACCACCAGGAGGCTATGATACAGCCCAGGTTTCTCTCCCACTCCTTAATTTTACAGCCACAAGGAAAAAAAACCCTGTACACAGAGTGGGCTTTGTCCAGCTGGGAAGCACACACACGCTCACCCAGGTTGCTGCTGCTGCTGCTACTCATGAGGTCATGGTGTGGCACACTGATAGTTTGCAGTGCTGGAAAGGGATGATGCCGTCATGATGGGGTAAGCATGGAGTGATTTGGGGGCATTTCTACCCCACTAACACTGTCAGCCACTGATGCCCATACCCCACCGCCACGGGGCAGCACAGCTTCCAGCACTCCTGCAAGGGTTTGCTGTGGCTTTTCTTCTCCTGGGGACACTGCTTATGCTATTTCAGTGGCATTTTACATTGCTTTCTCCTTTTTTTCCTTCTTCCTGAGTGGCCACTCTCCTCCATCTGACTTTGTGGTGAGTTGGGGATTGCTGGTGCTCTGGAAACCCGATCGCCGCGTCTCCGGCTGCAGTGGAGGGACCAGAGCTCTCTTCAACTTCAATTGAGGGCAACTTGATGACAAACTGAAGGGACTTCAGAGAAGGGAAAGAAAATGATCCAAGGCTTAGATGTGGGCTGAAGGAAAATGAAGGGAATGGACTTTGCACATATCTTGGCTGAATGATATCTAATTGGGGGATGATAATTCCCCATAAGTCTTAGGAGGATATAAACACTTAACAGGCAGAGGAATTGATTAGGACCAGAGAAGGGAGGATAAGTGGAATTAATGAGACGAAACTGAGAGCAGGAAAATTTATGCTTTAGAGTAACTTTTCCTATTAACAAGATCTACTACAGTGTGGGGTAGGATTCCGAGGAGAAATCAATGGAAACCCTGTTGCTTAAGTTAGAGAAGACTGGACAAAACACTTAAGAGCACACTGTAGGGAACAATTCCACAGTGACAGGAGGATGGAAAAGATGATCTAATAGGAGCTCTTTCCATTTCTAATTTATATGGTGACTTTATATTAGAAGGTTTGTTGGGTTTTTTTGAGCTGCCAAACAGTCAACAGTAAAAGAAACATGTAAAAAGTTTCTTCTGGTATTCCATATTTCACTCCTTCCCAAGTCCTGTCTATTCCATACCTATACATAATAGACCTGATGATTTATCGCTGAAATTTCATCCTCTGTTCACCCCATTTTGCTGAGTTACCGCAGAGTCTCTGAACAGTGGTTATCTTGTGTGCCATATGAGCTAAAATATCACAGCAAATTCAGTCAGATGATTCAATATTAGTTTCCTGGCTATGAAGATCTGAAAAGTCAAACCTTCTGTGTCATTTGAAAACTACTTCTTTTTCCTATTACCTTTTTCCTCACATACACAGGCAGTTGTGTAGGATAACATTTGGAAAAACTTTGTAAATAGAGCCTAATTAGGAGAAAGGCAGAATCAAGGTAAAAAAGAGGGGGGGAAAAGGCTCTTTGTACTCCAAAAAGTGCCATAAGAGAAAGGGAATTCTTTCTGAAGACACATTTACTTCTGTACACTTAACTTTGTAATATATACCATTCCATATTGCATGAGCTCGGTTTTTTTTTGCTTTACACTCTCACTTCAGTGAGGGAGGGCAGTAAAGGTTCCCTCAATGCCTAACCTAATCATCTCAGTTGTGAAGTGCTAGCAGAGACTGCCTGAGGAGGCAGAGGATAGAAGTTGAGTCTCTTGCTAGAAAAGACGTAGATAAAGAAGGTAGGTTAGATGCCTGCTCAAGGCATCTTCCACTAGTCTCTCTGCAAAATTTCCACACATCTTATTTACCAAAATCAGTGCAGATGCATATAGGTCAGCTAAATCCAAACATTGGTAGAGTCCAAGGCCCAAAGAGATTGTTGAGTTTATCTTGTCCAACACTTCTGACCATTTTCCAAACCGTGATCTCATCTAACTACAGAAGAGAATACAGTGGGCCTTGTTTCCCTCATCTTGGCTGTAAAGGAAGGGCAGCTGAAAGGCTGTTGGACGTCCCAGGACCAGAAGATTGAGAAGGAAGGCTGTAGTTCAGCCCCTGAATAGGACTGTGCACACCAGCTCCCAGAGCAGATGGGAGCACAGCTGCATGACTTATGTGTGCAAATAGTGATGTGCACACACAGGACAAAAGAGAGGGACCCAAGATCTGCTGTTTGCCACATACCAAATGCATTGCTGTTAGAAGGTGACTGATTTTCACAGACTCATGCTAACATACACTGACCCTGTTCAGAGACTCATCCTAGCATATAGCACAGCTAATGCTGACTTCATTAAAACCCTCTGGTCAATGAAAGCAATTGTGTGTTGTCTAGTGGTTGGACTGGAAGACAGGAAAGGATTTGATTCAATGCTAGCTGTGCTACTGACTCATGGCTTACCCTCCAAATTCAGTCATTTGACCTTTCTGTAGTTCAGTCAATCTGGCTGGAAAATTGTGCGGGAAGGAGGAGAAAAAGCACAATTCTTTACTGAAAACCTCAGACAGAATCTGAGCTGAGTTTTCCTAGCGTAAAAGAGAAAGAGACAATATCAGAACGTGAGTCAGGAGCAGAACCTCCCTGGCCTTTTCCACTCAGAATGTCTGGTAGTATCATCATTATCATAGCAGAAAATCATTCACTCCAAGTCTTCCTTCTAGCTCAGAAACCAAAAGGAAATACTTGGTCCCTCTGCCAGGTACACTCAGCTCCTGAAGAGATTGAAGGACTATCTGAATGGCTTTAATAACTTTGGACTTCTCTCCATGGATCATATTTAAAGGGTATAAATAACCAGAGCACAAACTGGAACAGAGATGGATTTATATTACTAATATTTTGTTAAAAATTTTTCTGATGGGAAAATGGAAAAAAAGTAGGGACTTAAAAATACCTTTTTTTTTTTTTCCTTGTGTTATGCTTTCTGTCAAATTTTGTACTATAGAGACCTAAAGAACATTTTCTGGCAAAAGACCAAGCTAAATACAACGTGGTGTAAGTTCCTAATAATGGAAAGTAAGTTGTGGTGGGAAAGTGTCTAGAGCAGATTTTGTAGACAGAAGGTCCCTGAATTGGCTGCAAAAACAATTTCTTTTTCGGAATGTCTTCCTCATTTTGAAAATATAAATAGCTCTAATTAAATGCCCCAACCTTTTTGTTTTAGAATGAGTAGGAAGTGGAGCTGTAAAAGATTGATTTTGGCCAGGACAGACATAAAGTGGTGAAAATAATAATGACCTGTAAGGGAAACTGAAATTCAATGGGGGCTGGGTTTGTGGTTCTGGATGTCTTGAAAATACCTTTATTTTTGTGAGAAACATCTACTAGACCCATGAAATCAGACCCCCTTTGGATTTCAGGAAGGTTAGAACTAGAGCAAAAGGCTCCCTCTCTGACAGATGACTCAGGCTGAGAATTACTGCATGTATGATGCTGCTGAAGACACATCCACCCATAAAGCAGCACTCAAGGGACTTCTGCACAATGAGTCTCAAAGGGATACTTGAATTGAACCCAGAAGCACTTTGTAGTCAGGCAATCACACCCAAAATGCTGAAGGTGAATGAGGCTTGTTGGACTCAGGCACTGCCAATTTTCAGTTCTGAGACAGCCCTTAATGGGCTTCCAGTTCAATATGAGGTCAAAAATTGAGATGCTTTCACCTGATGGTAGAAATATCCCTAAAAGTGTGCCTTTAGTATTGTAGCCATCACATTGCTGACCTGCCAGGCATTAATTGAGAGGCCTACGGAGGACAGAATCACAAAATCACTAGGGTTGGAAGAGACCTCTAAGATCATCAAGTCCAATCATACCTATCACCCCCATGCCACTAAACCATGACCCTAAGTACCACATCTACACACTTCTTAAATAACTCCAGGGATGGTGATTCCACCATTTCCCTGGGCAGCCTGGGCCAATGCCTAACAACCCTTTCAGTGAAGAAATTGTTCCTGACATCCAATCTAAACCTCTCTTGGTGCAACTTGAGGTCATTTCCTCTTGTCCTCTCACTGTTAACCTGGGAGAAGAGATCTACCCCCATCTCACTCCATCCTCCTTCCAGGTAGTTGTAGAGAGAGATAAGGTCTCCCCCGAGCCTCCTCTTCTCCAGACTAAACAAGACCTGCTTTATGAAAACATGGTTTTATTTTCATGGACCCATAGACTTCTGAACTTCTTTTCAGAAATCTTGATAAGGACCTAGCTCTTTCTCATTGTAGATACCGGGATTATTTAGGTTAAGAAGACCCAGTAACTCTACTAACAGCATTGCACAATAGGCATCATTAGCAGGAAAGTGACTGGAACGTGGAGATGGTTTTATTATCTCTATCAGAAGTTTTATTACTATAAAATGTGGTACAGATAGGAAAAGTTTTATGAGTCCCAGGGATACCACTTCTCTATCAGCACCATGAGAAGAAAAGAAGTCTCTCAACTTTATTTTCAATTACGTGACCAAGAGGCTCCTTGTGGCCTCCTGTGAATTAATCACCATCACTGAACTGCTGTGTTAAAAGATGTAGAGGACATAACAGACAATAGAGGCCAAGCAAGATTTTACACTAAACAAATCCAAACTGAAACTTTAGACTTCTTTGAACTCAGACCTGACCTTGACCTAAGCTGGATTTACATCCAGAAATCATTCTCTTGGGTTGTACACAGAAGGTCAGAACTGTACTGCTAGCCATGAAACACTGTGAACTCTGATGCTCTGAAACAGAGCAATCACCTGGAAAGTTAAAAATATTTGGAAGTAGGGTTTGATAGGAGTTGTCAACATTGTAGGCATGTCTCATCTCTTAAGAGTTCTGAAGTGTTACAGAAGTTTTGCTTTTAATCTGTGCAGCCACTTCATTTTTTAAATTCCCCTCTGTAACTTCTTGTGTGTAGGAGACAATTCTGTCCCAAATGGCTATTTTTTTCTCATGTGATGCAATCTGGAGGGGAATATTATCCTTTTCTCACATGCTTTTTGCCTTATTAATAAATTAACTTTGCTTATTCAGGTTATAGTGATATCATAACTCAAAGGAATTAACAATTTGGCCATAGAGTACAAGTGGAACATGACCACACTAGAGGAACAACATTACCAAAGCAATCTCAAGTTTCCTTTCAACCTCCCCTTTACAGCAATAGTGCATAAATTACCTTCCACTGCAGCAAACAACAGAAACTGGAGCCAAGTCCAAAAGGAGAGATGCAACAAACAACTTTTCTTTTTCCTGTGTGTTGAGCTGGTCAAACACAAGCCAGCTGCAGGCTAGAGAAATGGATGCATGACAATTTTGTGTGAGCTAAATATGCCCTGAATTCTTCATGTCCATACAGCTTTAGAATAAAGAGAAAGAAGCTTTAGCCTTGCTCTCATCTGGAAGGCCAAGCACTTAAATGGAGAATTTGCCTTTGGAAGATGAAACAGCTAGATTGCCTTCCAGTTTAGCATAGATACTTTCCCCTTTCCCCTGCTTTCCACTTAAGAACTGCTGCCAGCTCTGGAATGTGGGAAGTGCCCTACCTGTGAGAGTATGATACAGTGGAGGACAAAACAATATGCTTTGGAGCTGAATATACCTTTGTGCTTTGGAGACCCTGACGTAAGCTTTGTTCTCTCTGCCACCACTGTGACACCACTAGTGTCACAGCTAACCTTCTGAGCACTTTCCAGGCAGGCTATGGTTTAAAATTAAAGCTATCCTCTACCACACAAACATTACCAGCCTTTCCTCACATTGGAGAAATAGTCTCTCAAAATCTTGCATTGGTAAAAAGGAGCAATCAGATTAAATCCTGATATTGGAGGGAAGTAGTTTTCTGCATGACCTTGAGGGCTAGGCGTGGGCAGAACCAAAAGGGGAGATTCCTGGCTTTCTACACAACCCTGTAACTGTACTTGGAAGGTCCCAAGAAATCAGACTGGAAAGTTGGGTTGCTTCTAGTCACAATGTCACTAGAGCGGTATTTTTAGTGACTTATTTATTGCTCCAAAATCCCCCTAAAGAATAACTCCCTGTTGGAGCTTTACAGGTAAACAGAGAAGAGATGACTTCCAATAACCATAGAATAGTTTGGGCTGGAAAGGACCTTCAAGATCATCTAGTTCCAATGCCCCTGTCATGGGCAGGGACACCTTCCACTGGATGAGGTTGCTCAAAGCCCCATCCACTCTGACCGTGAACACTTCCAGGGATGGGGCATCTACAATTTCTCCAGGCAACCTGTTCCAATGTCTCACCACCCTCACAGTAAAGAATTTCTTCTAATATCTAATCTAAATTTACTCTCTTTCAGTTTGAAATTGTTAACCCCTCATCCTATCCTTCATCTTCCACTCTGACCAAACAAAGTGAAATCAAAATTCATTAGTAAATTACTTGAACCTCTGTAGGGTTTTTCATTAATTTGTGGTTTCTCATTTCCCACATCTCCATCACTGCCTCAAACTTCCCTTTTTACAGGCAGTTCACTGTTTACATGATAAACATACTCCCTGCATTACCCTTCTGGACTTGAATTGCTCAAGCCTAAGAGCTCCAGCACATCCCACTTCCTTACCAGCCCCTTGAAACCTCCTTGAGGACAATGCTTAGTGACCACAACAGGCAATGAGTACTAATATTGCAGGAGAGAGAATTTCCCCCCACCAAGGAAGCACAACATTCCAGCTGTTCTCATTCCTGGAAACCTGCTGGAGAAAGCCACTCTGGAGGTAAATGGACTATCTTGGCACAGAGGCATCACCCACAGCTCAAAAGAACTGACTCAAGGATGGGGCTTTTGCTGTAAGACTGGCAGCTCCTTTTGTTGCACTGTTGGGACAGAAAAATGCTTTAAACTCTATTATCAAGACACTCACCAAAGGGGAAGACATTCTTCTGGAGGTTTAGCTGGGACAATTGACTCCTCACGAGCTGTTGGCCATGGAGGGTGTGCCTGCAAGGCTTCATGGCCAATGCTGATCCTTGCCTTACTGTTCTTGGTTGAGGGATCTGCAACAGCCCTTCCCCAGGTGGCAGCTTGCACCCCAAAGCACAGCAACAAACCCAATCTGCCCATTTCTCCCACTGGCATAGGGATGTGTTCTGGTGACAGTGGAGGGTGAGTATTTCTGTGTCTCCACTAAATCAGTTTTACTGTGAAGAGTTGGTAGAGACAAACCCTACTGAGGTATATCTTAGCACCAGGAATGTCTGTCCCATCAGTCCTGCTTATCCAACAAGCCTCATCAGTTTATAGATCTTTTAGCAGTGCCCTTCTCTGTCAATCAGCTTACAAGGGCCAGGAGGAAAACATTAAAATCTACTGGAAACTTGGATTATTCTTGTCATTTTACTCCAGCACAAGGTTCAAGCTATCTACAAACCTAGAGGGTTTATACTGTAATCACCATATACCAACATAATTTTATATGTTCCTCCCAATTAATTAACTAAACAGAAAGAGCCAGGACCCAGTCACAGATCCAGGGATACCATCTGTCACAACCTGGCTCAGTCCCATGCTGTAAGGTCACCAGTCTGCTGTTAGTGGACTCAATCCATGGTGTCCCACCTGCTTCAAACTCAGCCATTTCTGGTCCCAGAACTTCTCTGATCCCTTTTTCCAGGGAGGTGAAACCCTACAGGGCAGCCAGACCCCTTGAGTTACCCATGCACACTTCTGGGAAACTCATCTGGGGCTTCAGAGGAGCTTTTCCACACTTCCAGTTGAACTTTCCCACCAGGAGAACATGATGGGAAAGCATGGAGCAAAGTTTAAGCAGAAGAATATTTGAACCACAGAAACGGAATTGAAAAGCATAGACTTCCAAAAAAGGGCAAAGTCCTGGCTTAGTCACCCCTTCTGTAAATGCAAGGGTTGGAATGAACCCATTCCTTGTTTTCCACACACTCTCCCCTAGGACTCACCTGTGTTCAGCAGCTATCCTTCACAACGTTCTATCAGGAATCCTTGGCCCTTTTTTACTTTACTCTGTATACTAAAAAATGCCCCTGGGAAAGGCCAGTACCTAGAATATGACCTGCATCTTTAGTCCTAATTTAGCATCCTGGTGTTTTTTAAACAGTTAGTACCAAGAAAGGCCACTGAGCATGTTTCTGAGGCAGAGTCAATCTAGAAAGCTGCCTAGATGATGTCTGGAGATGAGTCCAGGAAGTTACACAGTAAATTCATGTTATCTGATCCAAACATGTGCTTAGCACTCCAGGAGAAGGTTCCCTGCTGGGGCACTGCCATGGGACGTAATGTCACTGGAGATAAGCATCAAGCTCCAAGATGTGCCCACAACATATTTATTAGATTGGTAGGGTGAAGCCCTGGTGTTCCAGAGCTCAAAGGACTTTGATTCCACTGGATTCTAAATGCCCGTCCCGGGCTACAAAGGAATCAAGGGTGTGCCTACAGACAAATGTGTTTTCTGGATGGCACTCAGGGAACTTAGTGACTTGTAAGATTAGCATGAGGATCTTCCTGCTGGTTTTGACACAATCTGAATTATTTGTATTTATTTTTGAAAGCACTTAACTGCCTGGAAGTGCTCTAGACAAAAAAAACCCCAACCAACCAAAAAGCAATGAAACTATCAAGAGACTCAAAGAAATTAAAAGCAAATATCTCACCTACCCATAGAAGAAAATGTACTTTAGAGAAAAGTAATTGTCTGCCTTTAAAGCTGTGTTGAATTTAAATATACTCCTGAAATGCATATATTACTTAACAGGAATGGTGATAATGAGAATGATGGTGAAATGGACATTATGAATAAAAATAAACCTAATAATGTGGTTTTTTTGCTATATCAAGCAAAATGCACAGCCTTTATGTGTGATCCCCTAAATAATAATTATGGGTGTACATGTGTGTGCATATATGTGGTTTTATTAATACCTTTGAAAAGTGAAAATAGCAAGTAGGCAGAAGGATATTTAGGAAGGACCAAGGAATAGTGGGTGAAAACAAACCTTTTTCAAAGTTAAGAGAAGGACTATTTATCAATGGATGCTAAATCTGAAATTAAAGATGGAAAAGACAAATATAGCTGAAGAAGTTATATGCTATTTAGCCTGCATTTACAGATAAGCAAATGAAGATACAAAATCCATTAAAAATAATTGGATTTTAGGTGCCTCCACTTTGAAGTGCTAACTTTTAGTTACTAACTTCTGAAGGTGACTTGCTTAACATTTAAAATAGGCCCTTTATAGTGTCTGAAGTGCAGCACCCCAAGGACCCAGTTGGAAATGTTAGAGGAAGGGCCAGATGTGTGAATTATCTAATTACCATTGAGGCAAATAGGAGATAAATGCCTAAAGAAGGGATGACGTGCTCTCTGCTACAGCCTGGTATTTTAATGGGTTCAGCAGAGGCTTAAAACTTACACCAAAGATTGAGGATTTATAGTAGTTTTCAACCAAAATCTCCAACAACCGATGAATAAATAAAAGCCTCTGTTGTCCTTCAGCATGATACTTCTTTTTTCATTAGTGTAATGCTTCTAAACTTTCCAAAAGTAGCTTAAACTCCAGGACATTCCTCTTGTCTGCTAACTGGGGGAGAGCTGTGTGTCATGTTTTAATTTAGGCAAGGTTTGGGATTACGCTGACAGGCACAGCGTGGTGGAGGGAAAAGGCTGAAGAGAAAATGTCCATGTGGATCCTTGCTTGGTTTAAATAGGATTTGCTTTCAAGGCCACAATGAAACCCAGATTCAAAATGTAGACTATTCTTCATCAATCCACCGTGGATTGGAATATATGACTTGTTGGGACTTCTCTACTCTCCTGTCAGTCCAGAGGGTCATTTGAACCACTTCCTTCTACACTTAGGAATACTAATCTTCTTGCATTGGTTTGGAGGATGTCAGATTAAATAAGAATCCCACGAGTTTTGAAGGCTGAAATGAAGCAGAAACCTTTTGCTGCTGGCTGAAATGCAAGTACATTGAGATGGCCCAAAGCCCAAGCAATGCATTTGTTTTTCTTTTTCTTTGGGACCTTACAATTGGAGAAACCTAGACAGTCTTGCAGCTCATTAGTTTGGTAGTCCCTCTGCTTCTGTTGTTGAAGCAGAGGGAGATGTGACTCATTTCCCCAACCACCACTACCTCTGGCTGCTGAGCCAAAGTAGTGCCCAGTCTCTGGGCCAGCAAGTTACTTGCCTATAAGCTCAGTCATGCCAGGTTTGGGGAGAGAAGGTGATGGCACCCCAGTGCATGCAACAGCCATGCCCTTTTCCCCTCAAGATTTTCCATCTTAAAGAAAAGTGGAATAAATATTCAGGTCTAAATTGATCAGCAATCCACAGTTTTGTATCAGCTAGGGGGAAGGAAGGGTCAGGCAAACCTTTCTGTACATAAACAGCCATTGCATTTGATATATTTCTTTATTCCAAGCAGAGGCATGTTTCTTATTTATCTGAAAACATCCTGTTCAAATTTAAGATTTTCTGTGGTTAGTTGCTGTTCATTATTATCTGTTCTCAAAGCAGTCAGGATGGGAATAATTCCTGATGGGTGACCAACAGGGAAAATAAAACAAATGAGGAGAGATGTATGGGGAATCCTTGCATAGTGTGGTTGATGTTATGATCTGCATTTGAAATGGGATAGGACATGGAGGGTCCACCAGCACTTCTGAGACAATCAGCTAGCTACCCTGGGATCTGCAGGATGTCTGCAGGGCAAATACATCCATGTGTCCTTTTTTTTTTGACTGTTGCTCATTACTACACTGTTGTGGCATATAATAATCTGGGTAATTTTGCTAAACATGAAGTGCCTTGTGCCTTTTCTTGAGTATATCATACAGATTTTTTTAATCAGACATATACATCATAACAGCAATTATTGGACTTTTCCTTTTGAAGGTATCTCTACATGTGCATTTCAAGTGAACTTCAATATTTAGTTTAGCAAAATGTTCTGGATCCAACACCTAAAGTTCAGGTTTCCTACAGTTTGCAGAAAACTCTGTGGAAATGCTGACTACTTATAAACCTTCCCCAAGTTAGCAGAAGCAGAATATTTTTGCTTTTATTTCTGCTTCAGTAATGGTCACTTTTTGTTCTTCAGCTTATGCAGAGCTCCTCCAGCTCAGAGAACTCTGCCTTGTGGGGCATCACCACCAGAAAAATGCTGAAAAGAGTTGCACTGAGTTAGCCTTTTGGTTTTCCTAGGTATAAATCAAGCTTAGATCATAAAACACAACCTGTAATAACAATCACCAATATTTAATACATCTCTGACTGGCTTGAGAACCTGTTCAAATACTTTGTACCACCTACAAAAGCATTTGTAATAAATTGCAGAGCAATAAAAATCAGGTAACACATAATTACTGGCATTATTGTGTACTTCACTTTTTTTTTGGAGGGGGGAGGAGCTGACGAGAGAGAAGAAGAGGCTGGGTTTAAGGAAAAAAGGGAACTTTTTGGTCGTATTTTCTGAGCTAATTTGTTATATCATTTATTAAATAGTACATTTGAACCAGTGCTAAATAAGGAAAGAGGGCTTTTTCAAACAGCTCATAGCTTCTGTTTCTGGATGAGTCATTACTAATCAGCAGGATTTTCTCTTCACAGGGGATTTACAGCAGAACCAAAACCTGTTTCCATTGACCTCAGTGGCAAACTCCCACTGACTTTAGCAGAGGATTGACCCTCTCTTGCCATATTAGACCCAAGGATGGAAAAAATTAGGTGGTGGAGATTTTTTAGTAAATCTACAAGGACTCTTCCAATTCAATATCCACAGCTTTTGGCACTTGTTATCATTCCTCTAGTTTGCACACAGTAAGGAGGTGTAAATGTGTCAATGGCTTAAATACACACAAATACTAAATCCATGTTTACGTTTACACTAATGTAAACTTCTGCCCTCTTATCTGTGGCTGCTGGTGAATTTACAAGACCTGTGTGTAAGTTCGTTTTACCAAGAAGTGGGCTTCTTGCTGGTGTTTGAGACACCAGCAAATCTATTAACCCTACCTCAAAAGAAAAGAACACCAATCTTTCAGGTGAAAATATGTGCTTTTGTGCTTAAAATAAGGACCCAAAAATGACTTAGAAGCATACTTTTTTCCCCTTAAAAATTCCTAGAAAGTTTCCCAGGAACTGAGGAACTTGCATGCCTCTTGGAAAAGAACTGAGTCTTCTCAATGTGTTACATGTGAGCTTTTAGACCTCTGAATTAAATTACCCTGAGTTTAAAAAAAAATCAGCTGTGAGCTTTACTTATGCTGCAGATTCACTCATTTCAAGAACTGATTTATTCCTTAATAGAGTTCCTGATGATTGTTACTTGCCCAAGATATTACAAGACTAAAGCCGTTCAGTTTTGCAAGAAACTTAATTATCCTGATCAAAGGTGGAATATAGGAGAGATCCAAAGTGCTATAAGGTTTTACAGACAGCCGTGGTTAGAGATGGTGCCTCAGGATCTGGATACAAGTGCATCTTTCAGTCCCAAAAATCAATCTTGGCTAGGATTTTACAAGGCACCTTGGGATGTGGTGATGCTACCAAGTGGAATTCAAAAGAGGCAAGTAGTAAAGACCAGGTACTGAATCTTGCCATGAATATCTTTGTCCCTGGCAAATGTCCCAGGATCTCAGAAAGACTTCCACTTGCTTTGCAGAGTAAAGTGACAACTTATTTGAAGGGAAGTAAATTGTCTTTACTTCCCTAAAAATAGGATTAAAAAGAACTCAGCATGTGGAACTCTGCAGTTTCCTACCTCTTTCTTTTTTTCCCAACTAGTGTATTTTAATCTTGCTTGGAAAAATTCATTTAAAAGTAAAGCATGGAATTAGACAAACATATTTCAACCCTGCTGAAATCCTTTTCCTGTCTCTAATTTGAAAGTCCTGCAGGTGAAAATGCAAGAAAACCAATTTGGGGCATTTCCACAGGCAGTCACAAGATCAAGTTAGGCAAATTGTGAACTCAAGGAGGAAGAGCCTCTGCCAACCACAGCAGCTGAGTTAGAAAGTTACATTCTTCTACCAAGGACTTTTCCCATTGTTAACATGTGTACCAAGGCATTTGGGGATGATATGCATGCACTGCACACAGACAGTCACGGGGCTGACCAGAGCCACTCACAGAATAAATCAGCCTCAGTATTAATCAGAAAAAACTCCTCAGTCCTGCTGTCAAAGTAGAGCCTCTTCTGGTTTATAAGGAGTAAAGGATGACATGCAAAGAAGTTAGCCTCAGTATCAGGGTTATGTCCATCTGCTGACAAAAAACATTACATATGTACAAGGATATTACTTGTAGATCATTTTGGGATCACCAATGAGCAAGCAGTGGATTGACACAAGAAAAAAACCAAACCCAAACCTCTCCTGAATGGTATTAATAAAAACATGGAAGAAAATTTTTAACAGACTGAGACAGAGGAAGCAAAGTAGAATATAGTGTACACTTGAGAGGCAAGATTAATGGTCCCAGAGCAAAAACATCAAATCCAAATGTCTAAGCTAGTAAAGGCATGTTTAGACACCTAACCAAAAATGGTTGAGCACCTGTGAAATCAGAGGGTTCAGCAGGCTAGGTTCAGGAACACAGGACTGAAATTGGTGAGTATGAAGTGGAATAACAAATGGAGAGAGCAAAAGCTGCCTTAGCAGATGCACTAGGTCTTTGCCATAGCAGTGTCCTGCAGATGTTACAGAGGCAAGAGCAATTTTCCACGATAGATGATACATTCAATATATAGACAATTAAAGTAATGGGAAACAAAATGAGAAAGGGAGTCGTGCTCATCTGCTCTTCTGAAGATGTGGGATTTTTCTCCATAGAAAGAAGCAGCTGAATGCAACTGTCATTTAGTCACATCAAAACAACCTCACATGTGTGAGCAAGGGAATCCTGGCATGTTCATTGGCAGGGTAGCTGGTAATGTGCTGTCTGCTGGACACTGATGCCTCTCTCTCTCTCTCTGCTCCTCCCCACCTCCTCTTTTTCTTTTTCCCCCTTCTTAATAAGAAAAGTAAACTCAAGAAAAGGCTTCATCAACACAAATAGGCATTGTTCCCCGGATGGTGGTTGCGTGGGATGTACATGATAGATTTTGTTCTGCTGGGTATGGGAAGATGAACAGGGCACTGCAGGGTAAGCCAGGATGTTGGATTGACAGCAGGCAAGCTGCTCTCTAGTCATAATCCTTATGCACCCTGCAGGACACTGCAGTAAATGCAAAATACTTCATGTCTCAGAGGACTTGGATGCCTAAAGACTCTTTCTTGCCATACTTCCAACCCCTACTTAAATCCATGGGAATCTGGCACACGAGTGCTATTGTAAACATTACTAGCTGTCCACCTGCAACTTTATGTACCTAAATTCCTTTGGAAAACCTGACCTTGGATCTTGGGCAGGTAATGAACCGTTTTCATCCTCATTTCATTTGATGCCTGCAGCGCATGTAGGCCATTAGGAGAACTATTAACTTGCTCACCACCGCGTGAGTTCCTGGTCCTTATGGCCTTTGCTGCTGGGGAAAAGCAGGCAGCTCCTGGGGTGGGTGGAAGGGATCAGCATCCTATTGCATTTGGCAACACAGCTCTTCCACATCCACCTGCATCCAGTCTTTCTGCCAAACTTCAAGCCCTGGGTTTTTTTTTTTCTTCCTGGTCCAGTTACATCTCCCAAAGTGCAGGTGGAAGGGTAATATAGTAGACTGGAATTTCCTCAAGTTCAACTCTGAAATCAATATGCTCCAGTTGGACCTAGAGAGGGCTGATTTTTCAAAGCTGAGCAACCCTGGCTGAGGTCAGAGGACTGTCACAGCAAGACCACTGCTATGGGAGTTAGGGATCCTTGATGCTCTATGGAGTCAGCTCTTTGCTAGTGCTCTTTCCTCTTGCTCTTTTGCCCATATGACACCACTGGTATTGCCTGTAAGCATTCTCTTTTGAACAATGGAGAATATCTGGTAAACTACAGACATACTATCTCAAATGAGATGACTGACATAGGTTGTTTTCAGGCAGTGGTTAAGGGAACTCACATAAACAGTATTACAAGCTTCAGGGTCTTTGTCCAGGGATAACAAGTTAAAAGAGTGGTGGGGTGGCATAAAAAGTCTGAAATCAGAATATCTCCTACTGCAAATGTACTTTACTGTGATATTATGCCTCACTCATCTCTGATGTTGCTCCCTTAAACAAGCACTCTACGATATGTAATATTAATATAACAGCTGTAAATGTTGCCTAAATTATAGGCATTATAGGTATGAAATCACCTAGTGCTCAACAATTCTGTTCTGAACCTTGAAAGATATGAGTTTAAAATTTATTTTTGATGCTGTCCTAATTTGAGTCCAAACAAGGTATTCCATGCCACATGCACCATATTCATTCCTTGAAGCTTTGATATCAAGCTTGGGCCTTAGGGTCTCTCATGTAAGGCCTTGCAAGATCAGAAGCCCAGCTCTGCTCCTGCAGGACTCTGTCTGTTCTGCCTTCCATCTCAGTTCAAGAATTCCTGAGTTCCAGTTCCAGGATCCAGCCCCTGAGTCTCAGTTCTGTCTGCTGCTGAGTCCTCCTGCTACAGCATCAGTGGTGATGTCGTAGCCATCAAGAGGGGTTTGGGTGTGGTATTGGTTTTTTGTGTGTATATATATATATATACATACTTCATTTTTCTTATTATTTTTATAAAAGTGGTTTAAGCTTCATTTCAAATTCAGAAGTGTTTCTCTCACTGTTAATTTCCCCTTTTCCTCCCTGGAGAGGGGGAAAAGGGGAAAAAAGAGAATACCTGTCACTGGATTAGTGGTTGGCCCAGCCCTAACCCTTGACAGATGCATTATTAAATCAGTTGGTGTTGTGCATTAAAACTCCATTATCTACAGTTCAGTTCCAGTTTAACCCTTTAGATTAAATACATAGAAAAATATTGCAGTGGTTAAAAAGGCACTAAAGCCACTGGAATCATGATCTTTGCCATGAGGATCCTTTAATTTCTCTTTTAAAAATAGGAAGCAAGCCTGTACTGTTCTAGACATACCAACAAAAAACCCTGAAATGATGTGAAGAAGTATTGCATAGGTTATTTAAACCTGAGCCTTACTGCTAAATGCACCTGTGGTCATGAAATGCTTCATTGAATTTGATGGGTCGAGAAGCCTGAGTATGAGGAGATAGTAGTTAGTTAAGGGCCTTATAGCCTTTCTTGTTAGCAGAGGAATTTTCTCTCCAAGCAGTTTGGCATAGATAAGGGAAAAAAACCCTCCTGTCTCCCATCTCTTAAGCCTGCACTTTAGCCACACATCCTTTCCCCTCCCTATCCATGTGAAAGCTGGAAAACCATAATGTCTGGCAAATATTTCATGATAATAATACTAAAACATTTCCCACTGACTGAGGGAACTACAGAAGTAACACATAGTGTGTGTGTAGGCCTCTGTCCAGGAATAATAAACCATAGGTTTTGGTCCTGATGGTGAAAAAGAGCTCAGATAGCAGTGAAACAAATACATTTATCCTTATAAGACTGAAAGATAGCTGTGCTGGGCCAAATACTAAGTGATAATTATTAGGGATAAGCAAACCCTGTGGAGCTGGAGGTTTTGTAAGCAGCTCAGGCTTTTAATATGCTTTGGAGTTAGAGTTTTATAAAATCCCAGGCTTAGTATATAAAAAAAAAAGGAGTTGGAAAGAGTTGGAAAACTCATAACTCTCTTTTTTCTCTTGCTACTCCACTGCTTCTGTTGGAGTTAAGGCAATGGTCATGCAGGACTTACAAGAAGGAGAATGAAAATATCAGGGTCCCTCTCCAAGCTCTAAATCTTGATTGCCTTGCAGGACACTGAGGCTATGAGACTACCTCTTATACACTAAAGCAGCTCAGAGAGAGTGCTTTTCCCTCAGCAGAGCAAGCAGAATGGCTGGCCACTGTCAAGGTTTCCGAGTTGCTCAGTTTTTATTGCACCCATAATGATAAGTGGTGTTTCTTTCTCAACCTCTTGGCTGCTGCAACTGGCTCATTACCTAGGAATCTTGGCATTCTTTTGGGAAAAAAGAAAGAAAAGATAAAGAAACTGAAACAAAGCCTAGGTGCCACCTCTTCTGAAAGCAGCTGTAATGATTTCTCCACTTGAGATCATTGCATTGCTGACTGTACCACACATTTGCAAGAAACTGTGACACTAACTCTCTAACCCCAAAGCAAAGCAATCTCTGAGCTGCTGCTCAGCTTTCTGAGCCCCAAGCAGAGAGAGAGGAAAAAAAAAAATCAGAGCAGAAGCACAGAAGTTGTGCTGGCAGCAGCTGGGAGCAGGGAGTTAGTGCTCTCCAGAGATCTCCAGCTGTCTGGGCAGATAGCTCAACTGTGCCAGCTGCTTCACCCTCACACACAGTTACCTAGCTTCACCTCTGCTAATTTGAGGCCCCAGTTACAGACCCCACTGCTCTTACCCCAGCTTCACTGCACAGGGGCAAGAGGAAGTGAACTTCAGCCAAAGCAGAGGGGCAAATGGTGTGTGCAGTTATTGCACAGATGCAGACTTTTAGGAGGTATTTTGGACAGCTGCAAGAAATAAGTCATGTAAACCATCACATGGGGAGCTGGACAGGCATTCCTCCTTCCCAATCTCTTCATCTGCTGTGAAGAATGCAGCCTGGTTCTGCAAAGGGATTCTTTATTCATCTGTTCAGAGAGAAAATCTGCTACATACAAGATTTTGCCACTCATTCTGAAATCCAGCAGCGGCAAAGGCACAAAGGGGAGGGGCCATAAGACAGCAAAACTCAAGGTATATGCCACCATAAACAAATGCAGGCTCCTGCTTCTGAAGGGCTCTGCTTTCCAAAGAGCCTAACAAGAGAGATACATACTACTGGCATGGTCAGAAACATTATGCCCAGAGCTGCACAGCTGAGTATTTTGGCATCCCTACTCCTCTCAGCTGTAAACATCCTCCCCATTTACCCTGCATGCAGTTTATATTCCTGGGCAGCAGCAGAGTTTGGGCATAGTTCTACTCAGCTTCTCCCACTTGCACTCTGCCCTTGCTCTGCTCCAGATTCCACCAACTCCAAAAGGAACTGACTAGAAGTAAGTGACTGCTGAACACAGATCTCTCAAAGCAGACAAATGCCTTGCTCTAGAGAGGACAAGCTGCCAGTTACTTCTCCCATCCAGAAATGAATCAATGTGAGGACTACAATTTACAGCCACAGCAGAACTGCTTTCTAGGAGAATGGGAAGGATGGGAGAGCTTTCCAGAAGTTGTGGGATGCAATTGTAAGAAGTCAGATCCACTGATAATATAGGATTTTTTTCCTCTCTTTATAGCCAGGGGGAAGAGTATCTGGCCACAGCTAGGAACTCATACACTGCTAATTCAGGACTTCCTTCTCTTCACAGCAGCCCAAATTGGCATTTTGCCCCCTTTAAAAGGAAAACAAATCTAGTCCTTTTGGAGCTCTGTTCCTCATTTCAAAAGTGTGTGAGTGGGTTTGAAATGAAACAAAATATGTCCACCTCTTCTTAGTAATGCCAAATTACTGGAACTGATTGGAGGAAGGAGTGATTGGAGGGCATGTTGCGTGAACTCAGCACAGATTGCATGAAACAAACCTCTCTCTCTCTCTCTCTAAAACAATGTAGCTCAGGGACCAGAGAATAGAGCAAAAATCCCCTGAGAGAAACGCCAGGCTAAATACATCACTACAGGACTGTTGTTTTCAAAGGGCTGGAAATATCCAATCAATGCATTTATCAGAGTATTTTGCTGGAGCCTGCCAGTCCAAATTCTACTTGGTCCAGATTGGGTGCAGCAGTGTTTGAATCAATTATCTGATGTCAGCAGAAATACAATCCGGGTCAGGACTAGAGTCTAGAAATAAACCCTCCACCCTATTTTGTTCTCTTCTACCCCTGCCCCAAGCTGAATCAGAGAACTTAGCTGAATGATATCTTGTCACTGAAAAAAAACCAGCTGAAATGGCTTCTGCTGGCCTGGGTTGACTATGGGAACATAGCCATATAAACCAAACAGCAAACAAGGGATTTGTTAAGCAAAATCCTCTGATATGAGGTCTTACACCATCTGAAAAGGGTGCAAACCACACCAGTAATGGTGTAGATTGCTTCAGTCTTTCTTTGGAGATGTAGCAACATGCACGGAGAGTGAGCTAGATGAGAAGAAAGTCTGGAGGAGGCACCAGTCTGTTTGCTTGATGTAGTCATAGCTGGAGTTGACTTGCAGCATCTGTGAGCAGTCTTCTAATAAAGAAAGAGCCTCTTTAATTGAAGGATAATGAAATCCTGCCTTTTTATTACCTAGGATAGGAGTGATGGGGGAGTGCCAGTCATACTGAGGAAGGGTGCGTGATTGAGGAGAGAACAAGGCAACATTTGCAGAGGGAAGCAACATGACTTGCTCCACAGGAAAGCTGGATTTCTAGACAAATACTATTGCATAATCATTGAAACAGTACAAAGGAAAAACGGATCCAGAAGACAGAACTGATGGTAAGGATTAATAAGGCAAAGATTTGTCCCTATCTCACACCCTGTGCTTTGGCTGGGAAATACAGGAAGAGGACACAATTGTACATGATTTGAGGCATGGATAGGCAGTGGGATTGGGATGGAGGACGGGAAAAGTGTTTTATTTGTACCTGGAATCTAGAAGAAGAGGGTAACTTAGAGATGTGAGTTACACAATGGAGAGCTCTGGTATCCACATGGAACTCCAGAGACAGAAAAGATTCTCTAATCAGAAACAGCATCATATGTGAGACATGTGATTTCAGTTTGCAGGAGACAATATCAAGAGAAATCTCTCCAACCCTGGGGAAATGCATACAAATGTCAGCAGCCCAGGAGCTGTCCAAGGGAAAAATCAAACCAGGGACAACCATCAGTGTGCAGAACATGTACAGAGATCTGAGATAAAGAAGCCAATGACTCAGGAAGACACGGCCAGAGAAGATCATGGCTCTGGGTACATGCTGTGGGAAGAAACATTCTCAGCCACTGAATACAAGTGCAAAGTGTAAGAAATCTGGCCCAACATACAGTCAGCTGGGAAGGAAGAATAGTTTTCGGCAGATGAAGAGACTGAAAGAGCACTGGAGGTGTCAGAAATTAGGGAAAGATTGTGAAAGCCAGTATTAAGGTTGCTGATAGCATTAGGGTTTGAAAAAGAAGAGCTCAGATCCTGCAACACTCAGAGTTAGCTGAAAGATTGCACTGCCAGCACTGGCTTGGGAAATGAGGGGTTAAAAAGCTACAGTATAGCTTTGGGCTAGTGTTGGTATCAGAGATGGGAAAAGTAGAGATTGAAAAAACATCATCCTTGCTACATCCTTCAAGACATGCAGGAGGAAGTTTCTGAATAGTTTTATGCTTGTACCTTGCAAGCTGTAACTGGTAAGATGAAGGACACAGCTAGCAGGAAAAAAATAACCGATGAGTAATTTCAGCACTTCAAGAACCTGTCTTTTGGGGCAGAGGAAGTCTAGAACTTCAGGGACCTTTCTTCTGGGAACTTGCCAATGTGAGGTAAGTAGCCTGCAGGTCAAATAGTTTATGATTAATTTGGTGGTTCTCATGAGTTGCAGGTTGTTTAGTCCTAGTCTATTTTAGTTTAGTCGCGTCTGATGAGGGATAAGAAATTAGTCACAACCTCTTTTCCCTGGCTGACTTCATCCCACACCTTGCACCCTCAGTGGCTGTAAGATTCAGGAACAAATCTAGCTTCAGTATTCACTGCCTGAACCCTACTCTGAAGGAGATGCCTGAAATTCATGGAAGGAATTACTCTTCTTGTAAGACTTTTGTCTGTGCTAGCTCCATCCATCATCTTACCTCACTGGAAAGTGGATTTTGGTAATAACACCAAAGCTCAGATTCCTCAGTCCTAAGCCGTGCCCAAACCTGAAGAAGGACTGCAATTTACAATCAGCTTAAACTAATTATAAGCCATTAAGACAACAGTAGCATTTGGAATAGGGGAAAAAAAAATCAAGCAGGAGACAGTATGGAACAATTTTTTTCCCTTTATTGTGCAAGAACTCCAGGTAAAAAGGGTGATGGACAGCTTAGGAGGAGCATGTAAGTTAGTATGCTTGGCCATTTGGAGGTAGAGTAGATTAGGTCTAGGGTTTTGAAGACAAACTGCACTTTTCTGTAGCTTGCAAGGCTAGAGAGGATTGTTTCTACAGAGGTACTGGAGTAAGGATCAGGCCAGCATTAGCTATTTAAGATTAGATTCTTCAGGTCGGTATTTTCAGATCTGAAGAACATGGCAGCATCTGCCCATGCCTCTAGGTTTCCAGCACTAGAAGATTCTGGCTCCAGGCTTTCTTTTTGCCTCATTAAAGAGGAAATGATGCACTTGTAAAGCTAATTCATCAGTTCCTCATTTTCTACACCCAGACCTACTCCTAATTATAACCTGTCAACTTCTCTCAGCCACAAAACTAAGCGTTTCTGCCAGCTAGTTCCAGTTGCATTTTTAACCATAATAACAGCAGGAATTATCCTTACTCATCTGGACTTGCTGTCATGAGTCCAAGGAGGAGAACAGATATTTCCAGCAGGTAATGGTAAGCCATCATTATTCAGTTTCTGAGGTCACCAACATCAAGGCTAACCAACATTATCTCTTCATTCTACCACAGACTAAAGATTCCTGGTTAACTCAAGATCAGATATTGGTTTTCAGGTTAGGATAAAAGTTAGAGTTCAGATTACTTTTGGGACAGCAGGAACTAAAGAGTTTTCTTGTTGGGCACTGCATGACCTGTAAGACTAGAAGCTAGGCTACCAAGACAAATGGCTTGTGATTAATTCTCTTGCTGTTTGGGGTCTCTGGACTATTAACCTTCATTTTAAGGTTAGGGTTCAGAAGATCTGGGTCATCAGAGCTAGATTTATTGCTGGATTCTGCAAAGCCCAGAGGGTTAAACTGATGGCTTGAGCAGGAATGAGCAAATGATTTGTGGTTTGGGGCAGTTAGGGATGACTAGGCCATGGGAATAGTGTAGCAAACAGTTCGCACAGATGCCAGTTTTGGCCTCAGCAAAGATTTGGGCTGGTAGCAAGCAAACCCTCAATTAAAGTGCCTTTTATATTTAATTAACCTATCACCAAAAGAGATTTCTATGAATACATTAGACCAACTTATCAGACTTACTTCCAATCTATTGGAAATACAACCTTGTTAAGACTGGATTAATTTATCAGTTGGCTCATTCTTATTCAGTGCAAATTTTTAGGAGGAAACAAACATCCATGCACACAAAAACATATTAAAGGGCAAAGTTTGGTTTGACTAACTGACAGGCCAACCCACCACCAGCAGGTCAGCACAGATCATGTAACTTATCAGAATGTTTTCCTCAGTATGAGACAGGAACAAGAATTACTTTGTTCATTATTCTCCAGCCACATTTCAAGAAGAAACTTAGACGACAAGCTGAAGGCAGAAATAACTTTCAACATGCAGCTCAAAATCTAGCCATGATAAATTCACTCACAGTGGTCCTACAAATGGCAGTAACCATTAGAGACAAAAACTATCCCAAAATAAACCAGTGGTCTACTAATCAAGGAAAAGCCTTCAAAGCAAAGTGGAAGGGTACAACACAGAAGAATGCTAAAAGGAATTTTGCTCCCAAGTGAGGGCTTACTACCAAAATCGCTTTGGGCAAAATTGCTCAGTGTTCTTGATGTCTGATGTTCTTGATGGCTTGTGGTGTTGGACCTACTGTCAGTCACCTATTTGCCATCACATTTGGCATTTTTCATGAGTCTCAATATTATTGTCACAAATCTAGTTACCCAAGTTTTCTGATAAGCAGTAAAACTGTCCCTGACTAGAGGGTCTCAGAAGCACCAGCCATGTAGTTCACCACACCAAGCTGTAGCTCACCACAGCCCTGCTGCGGTAGCCCAAGGCAACAAGAAGCAGCTATCCATTTAATCACATGATAACAATCACAACCAATTCCCAGGCAAGCAAATAGGAGTGTAATGTACCTGCACATGCAGACAAGATGAAGCCAGACATCTTTCCATCTCTGAGAGATACTAGTCAGACCTGAGAAAGAGAGAGATAAAAGTAATGCCTGAACCAGGAGGTGAAAAGGGGTATCTACTGATTTATGTGGATGGGTCCTTGATTTTCTGGGCTCTGCTTCCTCCTAGACAATTAACATACAGAGATGCCACACAGAGGTGGTCCTCAATGGACCTGGAAAAGAGTAAAAATATCCTAAAGTGCCTCAGTCTGTGGGACAGAGAAGGCAGCAGCTCTCAGATGAGGATAGCTTAGTTGCATGGCCTCAAGACAATTGCAGGAAAGAGGCAACTCAACTTTCTCTCTCCTTTTCCTGCTTTATTTTGCTTTTTTCCCCTTCCTGGAAGCTCTCTCTCCTTCTCTGACAGGCACTTGAAAATAAGGACATTTACTTTAAGCCAGCAGTAGCACAAGATTAGGAATCTGACAGGACCAAAGATTGGGAGAGGCTGAAGATATCTTTGCATGAAGCTAGCAGATGGCTGTCTACTCCTTTCCCATGTCTTCCTTCCCTACACAATGGTAAGCTGAGGGCACAAGGTGTGGCTCTTGTGTTGACAACATGGATAGGGCTACATTTCATCTTCCAGGAGGTGTTCAAGGTATTCAGCTCAAGGATAGATGCTTTGGGAATAGTTATGATGGCTACACCAGGGAATTTAGGATAGGTAGGGTGTACAAGGATAGGAGACAACCTTAGGGCTTTGGGAGTGAAAATACAGAGAAACAGGTAGGAAGTGAGGATGGACTAGGAGCTGACAAACAAAGGTGGGGAAGGAGGAGAGAGAGAGTTTAGACAAGCTCTGATCTGCAAGCATTTAAAGTTGTAAGGCTTGTTGTTAGGAAGAGATTGATTTTTTTTAGACCTGTGTTTATTATACTTGAGATGTGGGCACTTGAGATGGGGTGAAAGGGTCTGCAGAAGCCCAGGGAGGATGTATGCAAACAGGGAAAGTGACTCACAAGAAAAAGGGAGAGGCAGAAAGTAGGGAAGGAATAAGCACAATGTTAAGCATCTTAAAGAAGCCAGTAAAGCTGGCAGCTCAGGGCACTGCTTTGAGCACTGGGCAGTGCCACTTCAAAGGCTCAAAACCAAAACACCATCTCATTTAGCTCTTGGGAATGCAAGGGTACTATCAGTTCAACTTTCAGTATTGGCAGGATATGAAATCCCAGGACAAACTGTCACAGGAGGAACCCACTGTCCACTACACCTAAACAATTAGTAAATCTGGTAAATGTACAAGAGCTGAGGAAAATTATGGTCTGGCTTCCATCTGAGGAATGATTACATAGACTAAGACCCTTCAGCCTTAGGGACAACATGATAGATGTCTGTAAAATCACATAAGCATGGTAAATAGGAAACAGCTACACACTCTTCCTTCTGGTCTATAAGACAGAGGCATCAAATGAAAAGCAGGAAGCATTTTCCAAGCAAATAAAAAGGTAACTTTTCCTTTTCTTAACTGAACAGTAAAACCAGCTAACCCCTTGCCACAGGATGTTGTGGGATACCACAAGTGAACTTGAATTTAAAACTTCATGAATGAATTCACAGAAGAAAAATCCATCAGAGCTATTAAAAAACAAAAAACAAAGGCCTCAGCTCTGGCTCAGGAATTACCCACGCCACAAATTCCTGGAGCCTGGAGAGTGTTTTGAGGAAGTCTCACTACATTTGCCCTCTTCCCACAGCCTTCTTTCAGTCAGCTGGCCCTGACCATCCTAGAAAGAAGATACTGGGCTAGGGATGGACCTTCAAGCTCAACCCATTACATTGTTGTGGGCAAATGCAAGACAGAGGTAGAGAAAAACCCATGGAATATTACTGTGGAATAAGCACAGAAAGCCCATGTGTTCCATAAATGGAACCAAGGGCAGAATTTGGAAATATTGAGCTTTAGCCATCACTGGAAATAAGATATGCCAATCACACAACCAACCACAAAAGCACCACCAAACAATAAGGGCAAGGCAGAGAGGATGGAGGTATGTCCTTCACTAGCAGCAATAATTCAACCACATAGTGGGAGACTCATTTCAAAACCACTAGATTTGAACATCTGGAAGGCTTAGGAGGCTGTAATGGGCTGGCAAGACAGGATTCCTTGTCTCTTCTGTGACTTATGTGCTTGTGATGTCTAGCCTCAGAAAATCAGGAAGTGCTGGCACAAAGGACATGGCAACAAGCAACATATTTAAAAGGGAACATGTAGGAACCTGCATGGAGAGTGGAAGGAGGAATCCAGGCTGCTGCTGCTGCTCAGAAGGAGAGAAAGCAGCAGGAAAGTCAGTATGAACTGGAGGGATGCTAGCTGCAGCTGGGGTACAGCATTTTTGCTTGTCTGTCTTCTACTGGAAGATTTTCAGTAGCCTTCTGATCCTCACCAAGCTTATCCCAGTTCCTAGGCTAACACTTACACTTGTAATCCATATCTGTACATTCCTTTGCCTTTACTTTTCTTTAGCTTAGAGAACTCTTCTTGAAATCCATTATGGAATATTCTCCTTCTCATTGTCCTCACACTTTCAAACCAGCTCCACCTCTTTGCATGTATTTATAGAGTTGAACAATTTCCTGTCTCAACCTCTTTTTCTACCAAAGCAGGCAAAGCTATTTTTCTTTTCTCTCACAAGACAGACACAGGTTCTAGTTTAAATTCATCACTCTTCACCATACAGGGCCAGAACTGCACATGGTATACCCTTCTTCCTTCTCACCTGTGCCTTGTAAAATAGTACTAATGCTTCCTTATCTTTACTAAACTTACCTGTGACATAGCTTAAGGGTTTCATTTGCTACTTTCTAGACTCCTTCGAATAACATGAACATTTTTTGTCACAATGTAACCCAAAACCCCAGGCCTTTTTCCTCCTCATGTATAGGAAAATGGATGAGTTCTCAGCCTAGGCTTTACCCCCTTACATGCATAATCTCACAAACAGTCCAGTCCTCAGTGTCACACAATTCTTTCTGTATGATATTTGGATCTCTCCTTTTTTTTTTTTTTGACAGTGCTTCACATCTTGAAGTAAAAAGCATATTTTATTAGCATACAGTTAATTCTAAGCCAGAATCACTCATGAAAATATTGGAGGGGATAAGAACCAAAATCATCTCTGGAAACATCTACTTGTGTTCTCTTGCCAGCTGTCCCTCGCCTATGAGTATCAGCCATTCCTGCATATCCTTTTCCCACCTTGAAGTTTGAGTTTTAAATCTATCTGTTGCCTCTTAACTACTTATATTATCCATATATAATCTACAAGTAATTTTCAGTGAAGTATACAGACAAAATCCACCAAATATCAAACACAGGTATCAGGTTATCCTGATATGACACAACCTGGTTCACCCCCAGCTGCAATTTAGACCTTTCCCCCATGATTTCTAATTGTACCTAGCTTTAAAATATAACCTAAAATACTGCAAATCAAATATCCTCCCTTTCAGCAGCACTAAGCTTGTGCTTTCAATTTACTTGAAACATCAAATATAATTTCTTAGTAATGTGTCATTTATTTTTGTTAGCTACCTGACACTAAGCCTTTTTATGGATTTATTAAATGATTTTGCCTGTGGCCTGCAATTTCAAGTATCAGTTCTTCCAGCATTCAGAAGTGGACATCATCCACTCTCCTCACTTGATTGGAGTAAACAGTTTAAATTTTACTTCACCTCATTTTGGTTTCTCCAGATCCTTACTCCTGTCATCCTGCCCATCATCACACTTTGCTGAAAACTGAGGTATTTACTTACTTACTTTAGGTTATATGTTGAGAACCAAATCCCTGCCATATCCTTAGCTCACACAACATTCCAATTTCATCTCCTTTCTTCTATTGTTAGCCTTTTGCTTCCATAACCAAATAACTTCTTGCTGCATGCTTTAATTTTCTTTTCAAGGTTCAGCTCAGCCTGATTCCTGGCAGTTCTCACTTTGTCTGTGTACTTCCTGACATCCAAGCCATAGCTTGCTTTGCTGGTTGATCCTTTTTTCCATCGCTTGTAAGCTCCCTGCTTACTCTTAATGTCCCCTCTGAGATAGTTATTCATCCAGTTAGGGCTGGGGCCCTCTTGGTAAGTCTTTTCCACCCACCTTCTTGGGATCCAAATGGCAGATCCAAAAGTACCTTTGACTTGAGTAATTCCAAACTTCCTCCACTTTCAAATCCCCTATATTTTTTTCATGCCAGTTGGGTTAACTAACCAGTTCCCTTAAAACTTATCACATGGATATTTCAGAGTATATAAGGTTACCTCTTTAAAACACAACTATCACTACCTTTAGTTGCAGCTGTGAATGCTCTGCAAAACAGACCCTAGAGTCTCCTGTCAGGACCCCAGAAATGAGGAACACACAATTAGTGACCACCTGTGGAAAAGTGTGATGCCTGGCAAGGTACAGGGACTGAATGGTGAAGGGAAAGGGAGAGATTCCAACAGTCCTCTCCATATGGGTTGTTCCTTTTCTTCCTATAGCCACCTTGTTTCATCTCTACACATCTCACAGGTTTCTGTAATGAAGAAAGTATTAAAGACAATTCCTTGCCCCAGTACTCACTTCTAATTCACTCTCAAGGCAGGTAAGTGAGTAAATGGCCTATGGAGAAACAAATGCCAAAAAAAAATCCAAACCAACAGTAATCCTGCAATTAAAGATAGTATCAGAGAGCAAATTTATGAGATGGGCAGGGAAATGTCATCATGATTGCAAAGCTCATAGTGCTTTGGAAATCTTAAAACTTCCAGGTGCTTAAATGAAACCTTAATAGTGCTCTCAATCTCTATTTTTTCTGTGCAATTTGGCTTGTTGGTTTTGGGTTTTTTTTTTTGGAAAGCAAAGTGAAAAACCAGAAGTTCCATCCTGTAACTACTAGTAAGCACTGCACTGTCAACCATATGAGTTTTCCACACAGGTCTCAGTAATTTTATTTAACGGAGTAGCTTACAGCAATAGGTTGTTGACCTCTTTATTGGCAACACTGAAAAGGGATGACACACACTCTGCTAGCATTTGAACAGACTTCTGCTGACAGCAGAGAAACTGTGAGAGGACCTAAATATCACATGGACTATTCCATGTTCCTTGGCTATTTGTCTATCCCATGTCAGCATTCCTTTCTCACCTCCTCTGACACAGCTTTGCCTTCATTAATCTCTTCTCTGCTGCTGCCTCAGGATCCAAATTTCATTGTTCTCATGAAACTTTTCCACTCACTACTCCCAGCACATCTCTCTCCTTACCTAACAAATCTGAATCCTCTTATGCACAGTACCTTTTCTTCTCCCAGTTGTCCAGTCTCAATTCCCATTTTACCTTGTAGCTCCTCATCTCTTCATTCTTGCCATTCTGAGACAACTTCCCCGCCCATCTGCCCTTCCCTTTTGCCATATCTCCCTTTCCCATGTTTCAGCACATAGGATACATACAGTTTTTGCACCCACATTCTTATCAGCTGTGTGTCCTCAAATCTTTATCCAGCTATTTAGTTCCAGCTTTTCCCTACTTCCTGATCTAGACTCCTCTATGGCACACCTCTCTCCCTCTTTTCCTTCCCCTGCCAAGCTTTCTTCTAATCCTGTATTCATTTCCCAGCCAGCACTAAGTTCTTCTATCTTTGCATCTACTGTCACTTCCTTTCTTTCTCCTGGTGGTTCCTGCCCTCTCCCTTTTCCTAGATAGCTTGAGATGTTCTTCTTAGTCTCAAGAACATCTTGTGGCAATGACAGATCAATTTATATATTCAGGATCAAAAGATTTCTTTTAATCAATTTTAGATGTTGTTCTTTTATGCTCAATATATGCAGATAATATTCTGATGCTTGGTGTTAGACAGATGTGCATCAAATCCTCTACTTCCCTCTTAAGTATGTCTGCCCATTCTTTCTTCCCTCCTTTCCTGGAAAGAGTTCAGCCTCTCGGCTCCACAGGCACAATATTTTTTGACTTCTCTTACGTGACTCCTTACAGTAAAATATACTTGAACAGAACATCAAGAGCAGAAAGTTGGACACCTCCTAAATGTATAGATAAACTGAGGTATTGGGAGACAGAGAGAGGAAAATATTTTGCATGGACAGTGTACAAACCCACAGCACTCTGAGAAGCAACTGCTGCTTTGTGGAGACAGTTGAGCTGAAAGAGGGCTGGTTTCTTTGCTATCTCTGTGTTTCCAATCAAATAAGTCACCTCATACCAGTTTCTAGCACTTTTTAAGATATGTTTTATTTTCACATGGGATGCCTTGCAAGTGTTGTCACACCAACTAGAGTGAGAGGTGATAGATTGCAGCATTACTCAGCCTCATTCATACTTGCCAGCCAGAATTATCTTCAACAGTGCCACAACCAACGCTTGATTTACTGCTTGTCCCAGACTTAGAGTTTCCCTTCACATGCAGTCTGCCTATTTTGGCTTCCCATGGAGTAGGAGTTGGTATGAGGAACCTCAGCTTTGAAGCCAATATGCATAGCAGAGAAAAAAAAAAAAATCAATCAAACAAAATAAACCAACACCCATTTAAACATGCCAGGTAATAAACCTGCTGAGTGTAAGCTCTGCATACTAGGAAGTGACACTATCCCAGCAGAATGCTGCTTCTGCAGGATCCTGCCATGTCCTAATGAAGACAGTCTGCCAGAGAACAAAGATTAGCCATGTCTGAGACCTCGACGGGTCAATTCAATCAAACAAACTCAAAGGCATGTTGGGTGGGTAATGCTGGAGCAGACTATTGCTATCACTAATGTAAGCCACACTGAAATCTTTCCCTGCCAAGGCTTTCATCTGGTGATAAAACAATGTCTCAGGAATATAACACCAGGAAAGACCAAAAAATAAAGGAGCAAAAGTATCTCTGTCATGCATACATGCTCCTGCACGCTGAATGTTGTAATGGTGAGAGTTGGTTCAGAGCACTGAAAGTGGGGGTGAGGGGAGGTTTCCTTTCTAATCTGCTTATTCAGAAGTTAAAACTGTCATTCTGCTCTGAATATATAACTAACCAAGCAGTAACTTAAAACCTCAAGCCCTGAGTACCATTGGATAGAGACCAAGAAGCCTGAACGCTATATTCATGCCGTTCTGATTAGCTACTTCCATGCCTCTGCTGAGAATGAGGCATGTTTCTGAAATAATTTGAAATGGCTCTTTCAGTGCTTTACTCCAACACAAGTTAACCACCTGAAAGGTAAAGAGTGCCAGACCATGCCACAAATCTTGTTCAGAAGCAGTGGCTAAGTGATGGCTTGGTTTGTTTGGTTAACTTAAACCAAAGACCTGGCAAATGCAGCAGGAGGAGCCATCTTCAAGCTGGTTTTCAAACCAGCCCATTTGAATCAGGTTAATCAAAATAGAGCCAAAGTTTGTTTGCAAGGTTTGTGAACCTTAACAAACCATTTCCTCAGTAGACCATCCTGATCTGAATTTTGAGTTCAAAATGAAAATTGAAACCTGGCCGGTGTCGGGTGGATTGGGATTTGACAGAGAGTAGTTCACATGGCCCTAGTTATTGGCTAAGGAAATCCAGTGTGGATGTGTCCACAAAAGAGAACTAAATCCCTGCAAAATGGATTGGTAAAATAGCAAGAGTCTTATTAGAAAAAGTGTATTTTTGTGGTGTTAAAAACACCAGTACTTAGGATGGATTTGGCACTGTTACAACTACGCTATCCTTTAACTGCCTAGCCCACAGCTTTCACCACAACTACCTGAAGATCTGGCTTCCGGCTGAACGGGAAGATCTTCCAAGACTCCAGGGTAATTGTGGAAGGACAGTTGATACTCTTGGGAAAGAAATATAAATCTCTGCTAAAGCTTCAGGAAGGAAGTGAACATTTGACACAACACCCCAGCAATATACAATGGTTGTAAATGGTGCTCACAGAGGAACACAGCTTTTGTCCACAAACAGCAACAGACAGAAAAATACTGCATAAATCCTTACATCTGACATGAAACATAAACAAATGAAATGTCTATTTTTCACTGTGTGTCATAAACCTTGTACCTGGCATAGCAGTGGAGAGCATCCTGTGAAAGAAGGCTGTGGATGCTGAGGAATCAGTACTTTCCCAGCTGTTGCCTAATACACTTCTTAACAGACTAGGAAGCCAATGGACATCATTTAGTGCCAGTTAATTTGGATTCAGGCTGCTAGTTCTGAAAAAGAACTGTTGTTCTGACTCCAGCTTTATAAGGAAGCTTGAAATAGATCCTCCCTCTCCTCCACCATTAGTTTAGGAAGTATGCTGAAATTATATTGACCAAAGGACTGACAAAACCAATTTGGCCACAGACAACAAAGGAAGGACCTTTCCTATGAGCCAGATTGGCTGGTGTCAAGTGGAGTTGTTCTGTGGGCTTCACCGAGGTTAAGGACAACCAGGTGATGATTTGCCTCTCTATTCCTATGCTAATCCATGTGGATGGAGCCTGATGTGTAACCCTCCCAAACAAGAAGGGATTTAAGCGAGTAAATCTTTATGCACTGTGATGAAATCTATCCCATGAAAAAATAGAGAATCAGACTCCTTTTTCCTGCTTGTGTCATAAAACTTACAAGAAGTGCAAATTTTAGCTGGGAGGGAACTTTCATGACCTAGTTATAAATCTCTGCAAGGAGCAGCTTGCAGTTGAAAACCTGACAAACTCTGAAGCAGAACAGTGCAAGCTGGGTGCGCCAGGAACATCCCCTCCAAATTCTACTCCAGTGCAGTCAGTGTGTCTCATGCCAGCAGTTAGAGTCCACAATGAAATAAGCAGTAAAAAGAGAGGAAAAAATAGTCATTTCTGAATTACTGGCCCTCTTCAGAAAAGAGCCACAAAACCAGAGTAATTTTGTTACTAGAATGTTGTTGGTTCCTATGTTCTGAGGAGAGGCTGTCAAAGAGAAAGCAACATATGTCCTCTTATATACATATTGTTGGTTTTGGGAGGACTGAGAAACTGGTTACTGCAGTGCTGGTGTGACAAAGAGAAGCATTGTGTTTTGGGCTTAGAGACAATTCAATGTTTTTTAGATTCTTTTTTGCCTATTTCATAAGACTGTTTCATCATGTTTTTCCCCCTCTAGGTCTCTTTCATTGCTACTTAAATCCTATTTCTGTTCTTTAATTTTCTTTTTTTTTGGAGGGTTATAGACATGAAGATTAATGAATCAAACAAAACCAAGCTTTTATAATTGCTAACATCTTTATCATATCAGGGTGCCTTGATCAATGAAACCATCTTGTCTTTTCTTTCCAGTTTGTCTCCTGTGCCCTTTCCTGGCCAAAACTGCTGCTAAAACAGAATGACATTTCTGCTTTACAATCCCACTGATGGAATTAATGACTATGCTTATTAATGAGGATTATTGGAATTTCCCCTCTGTCATAGTAGCACTCCACCTCTGCTTGCCAATCATAATTACAACTACTGACTCTATCACATTTTGGCTTTTTTCAAATGAAAGAAACTGTTTGGCTTGGCCCTGTGCCAAGAATGGGGTCATTCCCAAACTTGTAATAACATCTCCTTAGCTGATGTCTCTTAGTAACATGTGTAAATAGGAAAAAACAGTTTCACTGCGGGGGTTTAGCTTGGCCACATGTGACTACAGGGAAAGAACATGGGAAGAAAATCAGTGGTCTTTCCATGATAGCTGTCCCAGTTCCACAGACAGAGAAGTGGCAGACACACAAAGTTCACCACTTTCTCTGCTCAGCAGCAAGCATGTCCCTTCTTCACTGAAAAACAGTCATGCAACCCCTGAAAGGAGGAACTGAGTCTCAAAGATGAGTCCAGCAAAAACCAGGGTGAATTCTACAAGAACATTCCTTCTGATCTTTTATATTCACCTCTGGCAACACTAAGCTGCTTTCACAATTAAAAACACATCTTGGCATTAATGACATTACAAGTGGTTTCTTGGTAGCACCCTCTGGATAGAAGCAGAATGTTTGATGTCACTATGAGAGATGGGCTAAAGCTGTGAAGCTTGTGCCAGCGTTTGGATCTTGGATAAGTCAAACTTTTGAGATCAAGGGGTTTGCTTTGACTGTTACAAAAATGGGCTGTCCTTTAGCTTGACTCAGACTTTGATACTCCTAGCAACTGAAGTTCAGGAACTTGTGAACTGAGGGTATTCAGATCCACAGAACATATTTCCCTGATGCTTTGCTGCAGAGCAAAATGTTGTAAAAATGGAGATTTGATATGGAAACAAACCACAAGGCAGCAAATACATCAAACGTGAAGTTATCCTAAAACTGTTTCTCCTTCCAGAGGCCCCAATGACTTTCACTATTCAGATTTCTTACTGGTTCTTACAGATCAAGTGGATTTAATACAAGCATTCTGCAGTATGAACAGTTGCAGGCTGAACATTGCTACTAGGACAAAAAGAAAGAAATTACTGTCAGTGCAAAACATTTAATCTAGCAGGTGACCCTAACACTCTGTATAGGAACAGATCTGGTATAGGAACTGCCCAGCTCTACACTGGGCATACAAAATCTTTCCTACAGCTGACTCTCTTCATTCAGGGTCAGCTGCAGCTCCTCAGCCTCACAGAATTACTCACTCTCCCATCCAAAACCTGTAGCTGGGGAAACCTGGAGGCCATGTACCACATCTTCCCCTTTCAAGGGCCAGGTGCTCCTGCAGAGGTATGAAGACAGCATTTTGAAACTACTTAGATCAGTCTGAGTTGGAATTTGGCAATGTAGAAAAGAACAGGCTGGCAAAGGAAGAGAAAAAGGCCCAGAACTGTAAACTGAAGATGTTTAAAAAGAGTCTTATCTGAGTTTTACTTCCCCTGCTCTTTCAGTGTTGTGATCTCTCCATTTGCATCAGCAAAGAAGATGCTTCTTGCCTTGCTGCTGGGCCAATATATCCCTGATCTGCCCAGGAGGTTTAGAGAGCAACACTCTATACTTTTCTTCACTGCAAGTTTCTCTTTGACTCTTAGTAATTGGAGTGACTTCATCTAAAGATGATCCCCTGCAACAGGACTGCTTTAAAGTACCATGAGTACACCGCGTACTGGGAGGAATCCTTCATGTGTGGTTTGGTGGTTAGGGCAGGAAACTGGCAGGTACAGCTCCTGGGAATTAACATTTGCTGAGCTGCTGGTATGCAGCAAAGTAGATTTAAGGCAGGTGGAAAATGAAGCAATAGCAATCCAAAATTATGTGCTTGGATTATCTTTCCTACTGTGCAATAGGACATAACAGCACAATCTCTCTCAACTGGTCCTGGATGAAGCAGTGAGCATTTTTTTCGTCACATAAGCTAGCAGAACTTTAACATAACTTATAGAGAAGCAGGTGTCCCCTCTATTTTTCACATACTATAGAGTTTCCCATATGGGAAACTGGAATGTAAGTCCAGATCTTGGCCCAGGCTGTGCTTGTTGTTTTGTTTTTTTAATCAGTCTGCTGGCACAAAGGAATTGCAGAAAGGATTTAGCAGGATATCCAAATACTTCCATGTCATGAATCTACTAATGGGAGTTAGCTGAAGATCCATTTCAGTCAAGGCAAGCTAAGGTAATCATGAGGCCAAGCTCATTTTCCTGCAAGGCTGATCCAAGTAGAAGAGGTCTACAACCACCACTGCCAAAGAATCTCAGAATCTTTAAAATTGTTAACATTCTCTCTCCACTCCTTTTTCTTGGTGTTTCATATTTTTTTCTGCTACATTATGGACTCCCCATTAATTATAGTAAAATTGAGATATCATACAAAACTATGCACTGCACCATCTCAACTGAAGAGACTGGGCATAATTTCCAAAAGCTCACTGTGTTAAAAGCAATAACAACAGCTGGAGTTATCCAAGTTTCCCATATTCAGATTAATATATATGACATGGTGTGAACACTCTAAGTATAGGTGCCATGATGCTAGAATGGGAATTGTTACACTATTAAATCAATGGCAAAAGTTTCACAGTGAGTTATTAAGGTTGTCCAGCATAAGCTGCAGGTTCCCAGAAGCTAGGCAGAATACATTTAAACTGAGTGCTTTATCCACTTTCACATGGGGGAAGGATAGAGACCACTTGAGAGAGGTTATGACACAGAAATCTGCCATCTTTGTCCTTATTTGCCACAGTGGACACTGTGGTATGGTTGATTCATGTTACTGCCTTAAAACCTGGAATTCAAGCTTGATTTTAAGGGAGCCATGTAACTCTATTACAAGGAGATCTTCAGTGTTTAGATAGCTGCTTGGCACTTGACACAGACATCTCTGAGCAGACAGGAATAAAATAAAGGCTCAAATGTAGAACACAGAGTGAATCAATGATGTTTTCTCTGACTGCTGTGAAAAGCTGATTTAACCTTGACCAGCAAGGCTGGAAGAGAGCCTGTGTGAAATTAAAGCAGCAGAGATCAGGGCCAAATCCTCAGCTGGTAAAACTGTCAGAGCTGCACTGAGGTAAATGGTGCTAAATCCCCACTATCAAATGGGACACTCCGTGTTACATCATTCAGAAAAACACTTGAAAGTATGAAAAGTCAGCTAGCAGGCTGAAGAACAAATGGTTTATGGAGCAGGAAAAGCTTCTACTCATTTAACAAGGGTCAAGCATATAGGCCAGTAAACTTCCCTTCATTTGATCAATTATGCTTTAAAATTCAAATGAAAACCATACTGAAGGATATGTCAAATAGCTAGAGCCACAAGAATGTCCCATGGTTGGGTAACAATAAGGCAGCAAATCAGATCTTTTTGTAGGCCTAGTGAATGCAGGGCAAAAAATAAATAACACAAAAGACAATAGGAGCAGAGCTGCATCCTTTGAACTGGACACTGGACCCTGTACCAGAGATATACTATGTTTTGCAGAAGCAGCACAATAGCATGTGGCTGAGAGAATACAGAACACTAAGACAAAAATAATAAAAAAAATGTGGCTTTTTTCCACTTTGAGACACACACAAAAAAACAAACATGAGGAAGTTGAGCTATGAGGACATGGCAAGTGCTTTCAAGCAGCCCATTCTGCTACATGAGGTCAGCAGTACTGCTGCTCTTGACTTCAGCTGAACCAGGTTTTGGCACACTGGTTTTAATTTATCACATTACTGGAGCTGTGCACTGATATAAATCCACACCAGAGCAACAACAAAAAAATGGAATAATGCTGCAGTTAATCAGGCCTAATGAAAGAATGGCCCTCCAGGTCAGAAATACAGCTGTATCTCTGATGTTAGGATTAATTCTTGCTCAGCTTTGAAATCAGTTAAAAAGCTTCTTGCTATGCATGCCATAGATCACATCCAGAGAGACTCAGCAGCACAGTCCTCAGATCTGTGTGATCTGGGAGAGACATACCACACAAAGAGGTGCAGATCAGTAATTCTAATGGTCTATCTGCCACAAGAAATCCCATTGGCTAAGTACAAGTTTAAAAAGACAGATAATAGGGATGAAGCCTAACACCAAAAATATCTGCAGATTCATAAACGGGTGTAGTCCATGCAAAAAAGAGCAATACTTGTGCATATTACTGAAAAGGAAGGACATCCATGTGCCATCTGCCCAAAGACAGAGCATTTATATCTTCTGACTGACCTGCTGCAAATACATTTAAAAATCTCCTTTATGAGCCTCCTTCAGGAAAAAAGTCTACATTCCCAGAAATGACAAAGTATTTAAAATAAAGTCTAATGAGTTAAATCAGCACTAATCTTCCCCTAAGACACTCTCAAAATCAGTACCAGAGTTCCCTGAGGAATGAAGTGATGGATTTAAAATGGCTGATGATCTAGTTTACAAAAGAAGTTTGATTCTATTGAAAGACACAGACAATTTTTTTCCACAGCATAGAGAGACCTAACATTACTTGTATCTGGTTGAATATCATCTACCCAGGTATCCAAACCAAGCAGAAAGAGCTGATTTACAGCAGCAATTCTTCTTCCTAGCTGAGGCATCTCCTTGCTTCAGCACCCTCCATATCATGCCCATAGCTCATTCTCATAGCAGTATGCTGAGTCCAGCCTCAACAATCCCTGCTGGGGTATTTTCTCCCATAGTCATGATTGTCCAGTCCTCTGTTCCCTGGCCTGTGCTCACATCCTGGCATGGGAATGAGGTCACTCATGCAATCCAGGCTTGAAATGTTCACAAGTCATTGACTGACCCTCTTTGCCCTGCACCACTTAGTGCTCTCCAGAAGGACTGGGAGAAACACTGAAGAAAATACACCACTTTGAGAACAGCTTTAATTCTCACTAACCTATATGAGTGACTTGAGCTAAGTTACTTGGGAATGTTCTGCCCCTTACTGAAGAAATTACTGTAGAAGGTAATATTTGTGTAGCATTAGGAGTTACATATAAACAAACATTTCAGTCACCAAGGATTCTGTTCATTTATTTTCAGTTTTGTTGGTTGACCAAGCTACTTTCTTGTTTATGCACCTCTCAAAGAACAGGTACTTAGTGCAGAAAGGACAGTGAATTATTTATATCAACAACTATCAACAAGACTGCAGCTGCTGCTTGCTCCTAAATGAAACACAAAAACTATGCCTGTATTGATATGCAGAATTTTGGCATATTGTTTCAAGCTTTACTGATGTAGCGTAACACTTTACTTATATGATTTAACTGCATTCTAACTGAAAATGTATATTACAAACTTTCTTTTCTCATTAGCTGCAATTATGGAAGATAATTTGACTTCAGGATAGGTCATATGCTTACCAAGGCAATAAGTTGATCTACACCAACTAAAAATAAAGCACATTCCTTTTCATTACTCAAGTCAGAAAACTTATCACAGAGATCTATTTCTCCCCACTGTTTTATAAGGACAGAGAAAGCATTTTAGGAAAAAAAGAATGAACACTCCCTCACAGTATCAGAAAGAGAAATATGATGATTTCAGCAGTTTAGGGAAATCACAGTATACTAGGTACTGAAAAAAGTTAGCCAAAGACAAGACAAATTTTGTTATGGCCTGGGATAGAAGCCTAGATAGAAGACATGATAGTTCCAAAGAACACAAATGAAAAAGAAACTGATTCAAGTTCATGAAATGACATACTATGGGAAAAGCTAAAGAGAATTTGACCTAAAAACCTATTTCTTAGAATATGATTCCTGCTCTAAAATTCAAAGAGAAGCCAAAACTAATAAACAATTAGTCCAGTGTCAATGCTTGTGCATCTCAAACCATGATGTGCAAGAAGAATAGCAGCAGTTCAAGTTACTGAGTGAACACCCAGTGAGGTATATCACTTGCTCCAAACATTCACAGGGCTGTGAGATGGCTGAGAAAGCCCTGGTGCAACTTCACTCCCTTAAACACAGCACCAAAGGCCAGTAAAGGTTTGTGACTGGATCAAGCTGGATCTTCAGATGTCACTGGATGTAAGAATGTGACATGACATGAATATGAATGGCATATACATACACCTTCCACCCTATCAGTCAGTCACCATGCCAAGACAGACTATCCACCTGAGAACAGACTAAAAGATGCCTCAAGTCAAGAAGAAATGTCATGATGGGGTTAGGCTCTTCATCAGAGACAGTGGACATAGCTGTCCCAGCTGCCTGTGTGGCATCCCAATGGCATCCCAGGTAGTCATCAGTGCAAAGTGAGAGGGAAAAATTGACCTGTCCCTGCAGCTGAGGGAGTAATTTGTGATGAAAGCACTAAAGTACAGTTCAGAACATAGGAAGGAGCTCATCCCTATTTTAGTATAAGCATAATGCAACCCTGAGCTTGGACGAGATGTAGATTTGCTGTTATAAAACAGGTAATAAAGGCTCTAACAGGTAAGAGGCTGTGAGAAGGGCACCATGGACACTCATGCCCACACCTGTCTCACATACCCAGCTGAGTCTTGAGAGATGGTGGCAACTATCAAAACACTAGGTTTTACTAACAATGGAGGAAATAGCACATAAATATGTTCCTTTGACATCTTTGTCAAATGGAAATGCTGAGATCTGAACTGTTGCTTTCATTTATTTCAAGAAGTTTTGATTTAAATTCTCTGTTCTCCATGTGGAAGTGGCAAAATGCCAGGAGGAACTCGCTTGTCTGTTGTGATGTGCTGCTTTTGTGGAGTTTTCCAGGTAAAATCTGTTCACTCTTCCAAAGTCTCCCTCTGATGAAAAAAAAATCAGACTCATGTGCTGCAACAAAGAACAGTGAAACAGGAAAAAATCTATGTGGTGTCAAACATTACACTAATGACTTGAAGTTGTTGCCATCTGCTTTCTATATTCTGATCTGAGGAAAACAAGTTTAGTGATTGCAGTCCTGTTCCTGCAGCACAAAAATCCCCACAAAAAGCACTAGTGCAACAAGTGTCACTCTTTCTACACCTGGTAGGGAGTATTTACCAGACAAGTATTTAATAGACAATGGCATTATCTAAGGTCACCTCCCCCAAAGCAGGTTAGAGGAACAGCAGAAGGATGATGAGGGAAAATGTGTGTTAAGCACAATTTTCTTTCTGAGTACGCAGTTGAGGTTGGGTTTGCTTTCCGTTAGCCAAGGACAACAAAAGCCATAGCTGTGTGATAAACTTTTTTTGAGCAAGCTGGACAGAAATGCCCTTTAAAATTCATCTGAGGGGGAATAAAAACTCTTTCACTTAGCAACAGTCTTTTAGTCCCTTGGCCCTACTGAAAGCCTATCCCTCCAAAAGAGGTGCCTCTAGTCCTCTCTGTTCCTTTTGGGCTGTCAGCTGGGAATCATAGCTCTCGGCTAATTTCCAGTATTTGGGTACTGTTTTGTTATATCCGGCAGGACCAGCAATTCCCACAGGTCCTTCAAGGGGCCACATGCACTGTTACACTTCTTTATCCCATGCTGTCAGGACAAAACTCTCCATGTTCTCTCCAATGGCAAGAAAGTGGCTTTCAAAAGAAGAATGCTTATGACCCCCCATGCTTTGGACCAGAAGTAGAACCTCATGTCCCAAGGGACATTCTGGGAGCTGCTGGGCATGCCTTCATGTGAAATTTCAGGGCACACAGTTCCTTGAGCAATCAGATCTGATACAACTTCAATCCGCGTTTGCTGAAGTTTAATGCATCTCAGATCTTTCTAACAGCACTAGGATTCTTTTGTTGATGCTGAGAACATTTTGATGCTAGTTTATATCCCAGAAATAGAAGTCAAAGCTTTAACTCTCCTAAGCTTTTCTTTCTATTTCTCTTTTGATACACAATTTTTACCCATAGACATCTTGGTAGTTAGCTATACTTGCCAGTCCCTCAAGCTCTTTGGAATCCTTCTCAGAGGAAGCTTCTTCCTTGTCCTTACCAAGTGTCTGTTTGTAGAGAGCTCACTGAATAAATCATGCTCATCTCTACCTTCCCCTTAGTGACTTTTCTAGGCAGACAAACTACTCCTACCTTCTGCAGGTTACTCAGATATGTGGGGTACTACCCACAGCACTGCAACACACATTGCATAGTCTGGTTGTTGGGAAAGAAAAGCTCTTTGAGCAACCCTCATCTGTGCTGTTAAATACTACAACTAAAGCTTAAATACCATGCTGCCATGGACCTAATGAAAACTAAAGAGAGACTCACAGGTTGGTAAAAGAAACAAGGATTCTGACGAGCACATACCCACACTCTAGGGTGGTATCTGTGCTTGCAAGAAAAATCTGTTTGCTTCTGTTCCTGCCTTGAGTGAAGAAGGGTATAAACAACACTAGCTGCTCTGATGCACCACTTGAAATACAGAAATGCTCTACAGGGCAAAGGAGTGGTAGGATAAGCACTACAATAGACAAGCAGGCTCAGTCAGCACATTGTTGCAGGCAGATGACGTGCCAGCAGAAGAGAACAGCAGTCCCCAAGACAATTGTGGCTGGCCCGCAACCTCAGTCTATGTCAACTCTGTGGGCCTATAAGCCAAAGGTTTGCTTTTCTTCCCACTCCTCGACATACTACATGGCAACTCCAGACATATGCAACTACTGACTTCTGCCTCGATTGTTGGGTGGGCAAAATAAAGTGGGGAGCAGACTCTAGGCAGTATGTTAAACTTCCAGTCTGAGAGCTGAACAAGGGAAAAGGCTGTTCTGACTCTGAAAAACCTTCCTGCCTCATTCAACCCAGCTATCTGGAATGTCCTGCATATGTGACAGCAATCTGTGTCCAAAGAGCAGTTGCCTTTTCCCTTTTCTGGCCACCCAGCTACGTTTTCCCAGCTATGTAGAAGTTGTTCCTTTTTCCTGATGCTCTCAGTCTTTGCTGGTCCCTGTGACAAATGACTGTGGTTCTTCATGCAGTTCCTATCTTGCTGTAGTTCATCCCTTACAAGAGGGTGAAGAATCACTTGTGGAATGGCTTGAAGGAAAAAAAAACATCTCCACTGGATTACAGCTCATTGAATGTAGAAGGTATTTAAATGAATGAAAATTATACTTATACCCAGACTGTTCTGCAAGATCATTGCTTTCAAGGCAAGAACATCACAGTAGCTACCATGCCTTTCTAAGTTACCTGTTCTCTAACAATGATCATGGTGTAAAAGCAGTGCAAAAGAATGCTTCTTGCACAGGGACAGAGCAAGACTAAGGAGCAAACCCAGGCTAATGCCTCTCTGCCCACACCATCAGAGAAGACAGTGATGGAAAAGATGCAAGATAATTAATCCTTTCTTCTGGAGACTGAACAGCTCAAAAAGGGATGATTTTCAGAGAGTGGTGAGGAGGGTAGAAGGGAATTTGGGAAACACGACTGGGCCAAGTTTTGAGTGCTCAGCAACATCCTACAGGCAGTACGGGATTCTGCTCACATACACCAAAGCATAGGATCAGCGCAGCCCCCTTTCCTTCCCTTCCCCTCAATTTCTTCTTCCTTTGCCTTCTCCTTCTCTTCCCGTCTTTCCCCTTTCCTTTCTTTTCCTATTCCCCTTTATTTTCTCTTCCTATTCTCTTTTCATTTCTCCTTCTCTTCCTATTCCCTTTTCCTTTCCCCTTCTCCTCCCCTTTCCTTCTCTTCCCTTCCCCATCCCCTTCCCCCCGAGCTGAATCCCGCTCCCCTCTCCCCACGGTCGACCCGCGCCAGGAGAGGGCGCGCGAGCACTAACCAAGCGCGGGCCCGGCATTAATCAGCGCTTCCAGCTAATTAAGGCTGCGGCCGTAGGCTCCGGCGCTGCGGGCTGAGCTCTGCCACCCTCAGCGCCCCGCGGGGCTGGGGGNGGGGGGGGGGGACGACGACGGACGGGACACACGGGGTTAGGCAGGAGGGAGATGGTCAGCCAGGAGCCAGCCAAGGGGCTTCTAGAGTGCAGAGCATGAATCCAACCCACCTATAGTGCTGAGCCCTTGTCTTCTGAGGTGCCCAGGATGCCAGAAGCAACCTGCATCAGGGAATAACGTGAAGGAGACCCTGCTCTGCGGGGTCCTTCAGCCCCCTCCCCTTAAAACAGCATCTGATGCATGAGGTCTCACATAGCTGATATCCTTGGTCCCCCTGATCTAGCCCTGAAGCAGAGTCTAACTTCAAAGTTGGCCTTGCTCTGCACAGGAGGTTGGGCAGTGACCTCCAAAGGGCCCTTCCAAACCAACGATTCTCATTGCTGGATAAAGTACATATAAAATATCCTTATTCCCATGTCACACCACAGAAGCAAAAGTCAATTTTGAAGAAGTCAATTTTGAGGAGATCACACAAGGACTAGCAAAGTTTCAGGTGAAGCTAGCCACAGCAAGACCTGTAAGCTGATAGCCCCAGCAAACCAATGTCATCTTCTCCACACTATCCTGTTAACATCTCTTTTACAAACTCTGTAAACAGGGGGTGGATGAGTTACATTAGATTATATATGGGTTGCACACCTGGATTCATGGTACATATGAACATCAACAACTTAGCTGATGGTGTATATCCATCCCATAGGAAAACAAGGCATTTGCTGATGGGCCAACTACAAAAATGTCTTGTTTGAAAAGATCAAGAAGTTTCTTTAAATGCTAGCAGGTAAAAGATTGTCACATTTGCCACTGCAGCTGCTCACTGGTGTGCATCTGCTGGCTCATTCACTCACTGAAGTTCCACCATCATAAATCCAGACCTAGTTTATAGAAGTCCCTGAAGATTAATGAGCCTGGTTTTACTACAGCCTGGCAAAAGAACTTGCCCTTAGCTCTCAGTTTGATTTGACCATATAGGTGTATCTTTTAGCATACACCTTAAACTTAAACTTACTTTTAAATTATTATCAGACAAAATTTAACCCCAAAGTGGGTTAACTTACAACAATGAAGGTTTCTTTTACTTTGTTCCTGCATTTGTTCAGTTAATATGATGAGAGGCAGCTAATGCTCCCCTGCCAGGCAGGGGTAGTGGGAGTAAAACCAAGATGCTTGAAGACTGCATCAGTGATGGCTATATAGGTGCCAAGAACAGATACGTATCTACGCACCCAGAGAAGCTATAGTCTTATTGTGACTCAATCAAGTTTAAACATTTTAAGATAAAAGCTTCTATTTCAGGCTTCTTAGGCTCAAGGAAATCCATAATAAAAACAAAGCAGCAGCACAGAAATAACTGGGATTATTCACACTCAGAAGAAGTGACAGAAATCACTTGTCAGGGTCACTTTTGAGACCTCAACAGACCGAGGAGAAAACAAAAGAAATCCAGTGTATGAAATCCATGACAGAAGAAAAGATGCAAGATTAAAGCTTCTTTACCCATTACTTATTCAAATGGAGAAAAAAATGCCAGTGTTTTATCTCCAGCTGAATACTCCTGGAGGCTGAAACACTGAAAAAGAGTTTATACATAGAATACCTTGAGGAACAGGTCTGGGGCATAGATTTAGTCCACCATATTCATTCTTCAGAGAAAAATCAATTAATTCTGAAAGCAGTACAGTCCCTCATTTGCTGTGTGTTGCTGGAGTGTTAGGAGACTACTGCCCCCTGATTTACCCTCTCCTTCTTAGTGGTGAGATACTGACCTAGTGGAAACTGACAAATGGCAAGGTTGGCTAGCTTTTAACCCCCTGGCTAGAGATTTCCCTTCTAAGTGCTGGCAAATTCTTGTTTTAAAATATGCTGTTGAGACACTTGCAAAGCCTTTCAACCAAAAGGAAATTCTGATCTAGCAAAAGAGTAAGACTGATCTGATTGCCACTTCACCTCTCTGGTTTCAAAGTTACAGATACACAGTTGTTTGTACCAACACCAGCAAGTACCACCATTCATCCACAACCACCCAAACTGATAGCAGAGATGAGCCTGAGCTACAAAACTCTGATCTGAGTCCCAAGCCCATCCCGTGCCTCCCTAATTCTGGATCTACAGTTCTGTTCAGTCCCAGCTCTAATACAAACAGCCACGATGACAAGACACAGTACCACAGACAAATAAAGAGGGAGCTTCCAAACATACATGGGCATAAGGATCCCTATACCCATAACTAATGCCTAGAGGAGCATGAAACTCAGTGTTAGGCACTCTGTGGAAAATGAGCTCTTCAGTACCACCCTGGCATTGCTAACTAGGATGTATTTTGTCTGTGCCTGTCCCACACAGACAAGCTGTACACACAACATGATGGATTACCATGGAAATTGTTACAAAGAAGGTCTGGGACCTTTCCTGTAGTGGGTCTGTTGTTCTCCCACTTCTGCATTTCAGTGGCCCCCTTTGGTCTGGGCTTCCCCCTAAGCATGTTGCTTCATTCCTCTACGTCAGAGTGTGTGTGCTTGCGTTACTTAAAGCATGTGGGAACATCAGTGTGGAGTACTCACACAACAGCAGAAGTGTCCTAGGTCTCTGTTGCAAGATATGGAGTGTTTCATACCCAAGTTATTAGCAAGGTATAGATAAAGATGAAAACATAGATATAGACATGCAACAATATTGTTTGAGAAACCGCTGACACGTTACTATGAACAGGATAATGCCATTTAAATCTATTAGTACCAGAAAAGGGGCAATACATCATTCTTAGATGTTGTTTGAAAGATGAAGAACTTGGTGAGCTCTTTGTTTGGTAGCTGGAGCAAAACACTGCTATTCAAACCAAAATACAGTAGTGAGAACCTTCTAACTAGTTACAGCAAAATGATTTCTCATACTATTCCTTTTTACCCTTGTATTTCACCCTTCATTTCTGCATTGGATTTCAACATTTTCCCCTCTTTCTTTCAAAGGAAAAGGAGATCAAAGAGCATTGTAAATCCACAGAAAAGAAGTTACAGGGACTGCCAGTTACCTTTTGCTGCTGCTTCTACCCTTCCACTGTAATAGAAACGTGAGAACACAGAACTGGAAAGGACCATCTGGAACCATCTGTGAGCCGTTCCTCGCACTGTAGGCTACTATGAATTAGATGTTTAATTGCAAACAGTGCATAGAACATCTACTCCACATGTCACAGGCCATAAAACAGTTCCTGTGTAACACAATTAAGAAAGAGGGTGAATAATAATGAGCACGCAGAACTGTAATATGCCACAGAAAGAACACAGCATTACCAGCAGCTGAAGTACTAGGGGATCTCATCATTTTAGGGCAGAATGATTTTAAGAAATAAAGCATGATTTTTAGTGTAAGAAGGCAAAATCAAAAAAAAACAAACCCAGCATCCACTATAGTCTGACCCAAGGGAAGATTCCTTCTTTACCTCAAAACTTGTAATCCATCTCGCTTGGAGTGTGTGAATCAGATTCACCTCCCACTCACTTACAGAAGAGGAGTTCATGATGGAAGCATGTGTTATTGCCTGTAATTCATCTCCTTTTCATTTCCCCTCATCAAAAGTACTGCAGCCACTGTATTTCAGCCATCAGGCAGGTCTGAAAAAGCTAAAGAAGTCCATACAGGGGAAGTGCAACCCTGGGTCAACTCACATCACCTGAGCATGTACTACAAAGATGTAAAAGTGTCATCGCAGTCGAGTGATCTGCTGCCAGTGGCCTTGTGAAGAAAACATAAGAAGCATTTGGGGCTATTTGAATGGTATAGCTGAAAAAGTGCATCAAAAATGCTGCTCTTCTCTGAGCTGGGCTGATTGAAGGCCTTTCTTCCTATTCATTCCCAGTAAGTCTTCCTTACACAGTGTAACTGTTTCATCCAAGAAAGAAAAGTAATGGCTATCAGACTGGATGGCTTTAGGGTTTGGGAGGATGTTATCTGCTAGGGTTAAGGCCAGGCTGAATCCTAGCAGCTTCACTTTGCCATAATCATAAAACAGAGCATAAAACAACTTGTCCAGAAAAGCTTACTGCTTCTTTTTTTCTCCCTCCTGATCCTTATGGTCTGTGTAAATGGAAGGTATTCCATAAATACATTGAGTGGAGCTTACAGCATCCCAAAGGAGCTATTCATCAACTGCAACAGCAATATGCACTGGGAGGCCTTCACTGAATTAAAAACAACAACAAAAAAAAGAGAGCTATCCACTTATCTCATCATTTGGTTATCTCTGATTTCAAGGGGTGCACAGAGAAATATTAAGCCCTTGCTAGACTTTTAAAAAGAGCTCCTAAACCCAATGGCTTTTTCCCCCCTAAGTAGAGGAGAGACAGCCAACAATTTCTGCATGCACAGTCTTGCATTAAAAGTACATTTTAATTACATTTACATTACATAGGATTTAAATAATATTTTTACTGATTTAGAAAAAGCTATTAAAATCCAGCCTGAGCAATTCAATACTCCATTGACAGACAGCTTTAAATACCATTGGCATGTCCTAGTGTCCATTCTGCCTGAGCTTCAGCAGAATTTCTGTAATGAAATTTAAGATTCTTTAGGGACTGTAAAGTTGAAAAAAAATAATTGGTCAAGGTTCAGACTTATGAAATACTAAACATTTTCAAGACAGATTGAGTGTCCTCAATTTTATCTTAATCCAAATGAAAGTTCATGGTGCTCAGTATCTATCAGAAGTGTTCAGCACTTTGCAGGGTTAAATCCCCCCAAGAACAAGTAAACAATATGCTACAAATACTGGGAAGCCTTTAGAAAACACTCTAATAATGACCTCAACCATGACCTGGGGGGACTATTTCTTGTGTGGCCTCTGTGTGAGTTCATGCTCAAGACTTTCCTGACCAGAAATGGTCAAGCAGTGCAAATTATGAGTTACTGGTCTTAGGTTTCAAGATACAAACTACTGTCTGTCAGGAATCAAGAGCTATAAATGAACTTTATTTAGGAGCTGAACAATGGGAAAAAGAAGGGTACTCTATCTGCTAAGCCACTGTTCTCAAAAGACTTCCAGCTTCCTTTAAGAAGGTCTGGAAAGGAGAACTTCATTGTGTTGCACAACATACTCAGTTTGCAAGCAGAAAGACATGTTGACTCTACACTATGTAGGAATTTCTGCACTGTGTTGATCACTGATCTATGGAGCAGGCAAAGAACAGACAGGTTTCATATTTCCCTGAAGGAAAGTTGTGGAAGTTGTTAGGAGAGTTTTAAAGCCAGCTGCTCCTTCTACAATCACAACTGAAATTTGGACATTATGCACTTCAATGACTGCATAATCTTCTTCCTGTGAGCTGGGTACAATTAGCTCAAAAGTGAAGGGTGACAACTTCTAAACACGACATCTTTGCTGTGCAGAAAAGCTTTGGGAAGGGTAGCATGCATGTAGAACTGTGAAGGAAAGGTAGATCAGCAGGATATAACTGTCAGGTAAGAACTGGTCAAAGAGGCAAGACTGAAGAGGATCATCCAGAGAAATTGCCTTTAAGCTGGGAACCTTAATGACTGCAACTGGGCAGAAATTTAGCCTAGGTTAGCTCCCAAAGACTTTATCTCTATCCCAGTATTAATCCTTTCAGCTTCTAATGTACTGGTGCATGTTCTGTCAAGAGAAAGGACCTCTTTTTCATCACCCCACTCCATTCACACAGACACCACTCTTCTAATGCTGACCCATCCACATCACTTTAACTGGATATCAGTACAGAATGGTGGCACTACCAGAAGGCAAACTACTACACTTTTATACCTCAGTCTGTATGATTAAATCCCTCAGCATCCAAAGACTACAGCATATAATTAACTTGAGTCTTGTCAAATGAAAGGGACAGCCAAGTGACAGAAGGTAGGGGCTTGATATGACACTGCATTATAATGCAGCTCTGGAGAAGAAAACTTAGATGAAATTATTTGGATGGAAATTTTTCCATCATATGCAGGATTTTTTTTTTTTGTCTTCCCCCCCCCCTCCCCCCCCAACAAGTATGTTGATTTGCCTAAACTGAAGCTTGGTAGAAAAGGACAGTTTTTCTGAATATCTTTACTGGAAAAGAGAGATGGAAAAAGTACCTGCGAAGCTTACTTTTATTTAACCATCAACTTGTATTTCACAGAAGACAAAAAGATAACTGACAAAGGCTCCAGATCTAACTGGGTGAATAAGGATACCAGAGGAAAATTAGGATTGTGTAGAGAATCTTTTATAAAAGAAGGAACTAAGTAGGTATGAATGAGACTGAATTTTGGACTTCAAGAAGAGTGAAAATTGACAGAAGTTACATTGAGGCACACAGACTTCATGGATTCTTATAGCAAACAGCAATAGGTCCTTTGTTTAATACAAATAATAAAAATACTAATTATTGTTGTGCAGAAAGGGTAGCATAGGACTCAAGACATGCCTCCAAAAAAAAAGTGAACTGAGTGTGTTGCTTCAGTTTTCAGCTGTTGAGCATAAAGGATAAGTTTCTAGAGTGAATGCAAAGGAGAATTTGTAATGGACACATTTGAAGTAAAAGGGAAAACTGAAACAGCTAAGCATGCTCAAATCACAAGGTAACTGCCACCCCACATTTTATTTCTTCTCTTTTTTGTTCTTAAATTGGCCTGTTAAACAGTAAAGCCTGGTAACAATCTGTTAGTAAATCTGTCAAGCTGTGGGAGCACTGAATTACTGGCAAATTTTGAATGTGGCAGCCAGAGATAAGGGAGGGAAGTGTGATCCAGGCAAAAAAAGGGCATTGGACTGGTCTCAGGAGTACTTTAAAGGAATGAATAATTGAGGGCATGCAGCTACAGAGTAGTAAACAGGTAAAAAGGAGACAGGAATTCATCAGAGGGACTTTGTGCCAGAGCATACACAACCCTTTCTCTGATATTAACAGGAATTTCCTAGAAAAGTAAGGTACTCTGTACTTCAGTAAAATATTTGGTAGGGTGCTACAATAGAAATCACTAGGAACTCTGAAGAGGAATTATGCTTTAAAGATCAGCCATGTCCCAGGAAAGAGTATGGACAACTTTTGGCATTTCCAAATCTTCTCCTCTGTGACAAATAGAACTTCTTTCTCAGTGATTTGAACAGGAACAATATCTCAAAAATAAGATACTTTAATTAAGGTCTTCAGGAATTCCAGGAGAATATGATGAAATGATGGTTGAAAATGGGACCTGTGGATAGTCAGACTAACAAAGGTCTTCTAGAAAAAAACCCTCTGAAAAGCAGCTACAAAGACCAGAGATGATGGTTACAATGGTATTTCTATTACTAACAATCTGAGCTGTCATCAGAAGAGGCTTTAAATCTTTGATACAAAGGAGAAATACCAAAGATGCCAGTCAGGAGTATATCAAGCATTACAAATGCAGTGGAGTTAGAGAACTTTGTCCTGGAAGAGATGAGACTGAAATGGTCAGTTTACAGGTGGAGGAGTCTTCTATCTTGTATCTTATATCTAAGGAGAAATTTCATCACTGAAAAGGTTGTTAAGTCTTGGAATAGGCTGTCCAGGGATGTGGTGGAGTCACCATCCCCAGAGGTGTTTAAGAAACACTTAGGGACATGGTTTAGTGCTTATGTTAGTGATATGTAGATGGTTGTACTTGATGATCTTAGAGATCTCTTCCAACATTAATGATTCTGCGATTCTATCTAGTGCACAGTACAAAATATGCCACATCTGATGGCACTGAGCAACACAACAAATGAAATGGAAATGCATGAGATGTGACCACAGATGGTGGATCTCCCAAACTTGACATGGACAACTTCATTTTAAAGGTTATAGCATATTTGAGAAGAGACTGGAGGAGAAAAATAAGGCAAAATGGTATATATGACAAATAACATGATGTTAGATATGCATCAGGCAGCCTTTAGAAGGGCTGACATTTAAACACCAGGGCATCTTATGGTTAACCTAAGTGGACTGGAAGATTAAGCATGATCAGCTAACATGAGGTTAAGTGGTCCTTATCTGTAGTAATGTCGATTTCTCTAAATTACCTAAATTTATAGGTGTCCTTTAGTGATATGATTTTCTTGTTCTAAAGCCCTTAGTACCTATTAAACCCATGGATTCTGGTGAAATACTGAAGAGCATGCTATTTCAGTGGCTATAAATTCGAGAGGAATGCAAATAATTCATAAGAGAAGATAAAAGTATTAATGAAAGTCCATGATTAATAGGTGTTAATTGCAAAAATAAATACATCTTGTACCAGCTAGTTTATAAATCAGACAGAAAAGGAACAACAGCAATACATCAGTTAAAATTCTATTTGGAAATTTCCTGTCAGCAATAATGGCAGAAAAAGGGCAAACTTGCATGATAAATATTTCTCTTCTGTATAATTCTCTGAAAAAATAAACCAAAATGGGAGTCTGTATGCATGTATTATAATGGATTATTTTATAATTTAGCAATAACTACAGATGTTGTTTGCCATAAGGTATTTATGTTGACCATTCCAAGATCAAATGTATTTTTCTAAGCAATTTTAAAGGAGTTGACTTCAGTTCTCTCTTATAACCTGAGTACTGGCTTTTATCATGTATAAAATAAAGAGAAAATGGACATTATTAGAAAAAAAGACTTAGTTTCATTACACTCTATCTGATTCTTAAAGATTCAGCTAAGTCAAACTTCTTTTTCCTAAGTTTAAAACAGGTACACAGGTTAAAAATCATTATTGCACATTGACACTGAACAGGGCAAGATAACTGTTCCTGGATTCCTCCAGTAAAAAAATTGAAGAGTGAAAACATAAATAATCCCCATCTGTATGGTTTCATGGAATACCAAAGAATATTTGGAATGCAAATTCATTGTAGTAGAATTAACACAGGAGAGGTTAAGTAGGTTTATATCTAACAGTTTGTTGAGAAATTGCATGGAATAGGGCAATCCATTTTAATTCCACGGAACCTTCCAGTGTCTCAGTGTTACTCAGTATGGTAATTTGAATATAACATGGAATATAATATTAAATCATTACTGGCAAAGCCTAAAAGTAAGGGGAGCTTGGTGTCACAGTACTAGTAATAACAGTAGATCTCCTACACAGAGCTATCAGTTGACAGTCATTGGTTTAAGTGATGTCTTACATCCTGAACCAACTTCCTAAGTCCTCCTCAAGTGCATTATAGGTGTCTTAGTACTGCAGAGAGCAATGCAATACATCTTTCAACACAAAATATGTGTAATACTGATGGGATGTGGCATTTTGGACCAAAAAACCTGAGAGATCACAGCAAATAAATGAAATAGGCCAAGCTCTTTGTGTTGTATTGCAAAGGAGCAAGAAACTGGTGCAGGGGAAAGAAGGACTTAACCTGGCAAGACTGTTCTGAAGCTCAGTTAACCTTACAAAGAGAATGTTAAGATGTTTCAATGACAGTTTCCAAACCCCTACACTAAGAGAAGGTATCAGACAGTAAAAACATCTCTAACTAGCAAACAAACACATGACAGTGTAGAATCACTGGAAGCTGGTGTTAGCTGAATTTAAACTGGACCTAAGGTGCACTTGCCTACTAATAATGACAATAATTCACACAAGTAATCGACCAAGGAATCTGTCTCATTCTCTAATTGTTTTATCCAGATTTAATACATTATTTTGATGAGAATTTGGGAATATTTTAAGTTGTCAAATCAGTTCCTTAGGATCTTTCTTATCTTTGAAAATCAGTACTTGGGAATACAGATATTAGTGAGTGAAAATCTGCATCTTTTACCTTGTAGGAAATGAGGCTGGATAAATCTATTATTCTGCAATTATATCCCTACTGGGAAAAGGAGAGAGACCATTACAATTATTTCACCAAAGTTCAAACACCACAGATTTGGAGAGCTAGAAATAACTGTTGAGCATAGCAACCACAGAATCATTAAGGTTGGAAGAGACCTCTAAGATCATCAAGTTCAACCATACCTATCACTACACCCAAGACTTAAACTTCAGCTTAGCTGAAGTCAAAGAGAGTTTTGCTATTGGTTGCAATAGAAATGAAATTAGAACTCTAGAGGAAAAGGTACAGGTTTGTGACCAATCTCTCCAATAATCTCTTCTGACCAAAAGAAAATGTACTCATTCTAAGACAAGGCTATGGAAAACCCCCCTGAAATCTACAGAAATGTCCATCTCAGAATGCCAGGTGTTCTGCTGAAATGCATCTCTCTATGTTTTATCTGTCTGCTAGTACTTCCCATTTGTTCAGTCATGCTTTGTTTTTTTTTCCCCCTGACCCTTAACAGATGAAGACTGTCTAACCTGAATTCCTGCTTGTATTTCCTTCTACTGGTTTGAATGAATCAATTGCTCTAATGAAAAAACCCTCCCTTGCTGTGTAAATTCCTCTTAACTGAGGAACATGGTTAGTAATAGGTATGGTTAGACTTAATGATCTTAGAAGTCTCTTGGCCTCTTGTCGTTTGGCCTCAAAATGACTGCAATGTGGAGCTAAAAGTGAAGGGCAGAGTCTATCTCTTCCTTGGTGTTAGGCAATAGGTCAGCAAGACTAGAAAGGCATTGCCTTCTCCACAAATAACTAATTAAACATCCTTCAAAAAATCAACAATGAAAAGATTGCCCTTGGAATTTGGCTTACTTGCCTTTTAATATAAATAGATGTACAAGGAGACAAATATTTTATGTTACCCCAAACAAAAGCAGAGCACAAAATATGTAGTGGAATGTACCACTGCTGAAATCACTTTGAGAGCATGATGACAGCCTGTATCTGAAGTGCTTTAATAGGTTGTACTATGGAAGATGAGATTTTCACTATGATAAATACCACTAATGTTTTATGTGGCAAGTGACTTCATCCTGTGAGGAACCCCTGGAATGTTCCAGCTTCCAGTTAAAGATACTCTCTTTCATCTCTAAATAGATTACACCTTCAGCAGGTGTTTGAACTAGGCAGAGGCCTGGAGCCTCATAAAGAGGCAAAAAAAGGAGGATGATTGGTCAGACATGGAAAGTGAGAGCTGGTAATTATTTTCATATGACATGTGAGAGATGTTATAGCTAAGCTGACTAAGCTGAGCAGAAGTTAGCCAGTCCTCAGCAGCAATGATGTCACCCAGTCCTTGCTTTCTACAAAGTTATGATTAATAAAAGGGGAGGATTATTACAGTAACTTACTCGTAGTGGGCAAGGGGGTGACATCAACAGCAGCTGAGCAAACTGACCAAGCTTAGTTGTGTGCTGTTGAGGTTTTTTTTCTTTAGCAATGACTAACAAGAGGCTTAACAGCATCTGAGGGCACAAAGGGCCCTTGAAATTGGAAGGATACTTCTGGGGGAACTTCTGAATAGGAGTCACTGTTTTAACTCTTCTGCTTCATTTTACAGTTGCAAGATTTTTTTCAGTTGGCCTACAGCAAGTTCTTGCCTTTATTAGTTAAACACATACAGGCACAAACTCAAAACGGGTCCAAAACTACCTCAATGGCCTCTTCAACATCAAGCTGCATGATCCCCATTTTCTGCTGGTGTTTTCTTAATTGCTAATTCCAGAATATCTTTAGAAAAGGAATTTATGCATCTTTGGAGCGTGGATTTTAACAGGAACAACACAAAAAAGCTAGAAATGGAATGTAGAATGCAAGTCTCTGGTTAATCTCTGGAAGGCCTGCTCTAGGTTATCCTCTTCTTGCTGGGGGTTTGGACTAGATGATCTCCAGAGGTCCTTTCCAACCCGTAACATTCTGTGAAGAATGCTATGTTTAATTACATTTTCTTTTTTTTTTTTTTTCCCCACATTGATAGAGACTTACAGCAATCCTGCTTGCTATTTAAACTTTGCAGATCTACCCCACCTAAAATCAGACTTGGCCACCTGGAAATACTCACCAGCTGAACTGAAATACTCTTGTGAAAGCACCACCAGTGTAAATTGAATGTGGAGTAACAGCACTTGCATTGTGCAGCCCTCAGTTATAACTATGAGGTGCCCTGAGAAAAGGTCAGATATTTTGGACTCTTTCTGTAAAGTTAACTTTTTAATGTGAGGTGGACAGCATTTGGACAACTAATAAAAAGGGGATATGGCACTGCTTTCAACTCCTCTGTCCTGCAAGCATTAAGAAAACCGTTCCAAATGGTGATGCAAAGGTTTGACATTACTGAGAAGTTTCCTCAGCTAAGACAATTCCAATGTCCTTTTTGAACACTAATTAAACAAAAGATAGAGTGTGCAAGCTAACCATTTTCTTGTCTAAACACTAGTAACATTGTGCTTCTCATTTTCACAAAGACCTCTTGTGAGGGAAACAAAAAGTATTTTCTAAACTGAGTAAGAGAATAATAGTCCCAAAGGTGATATCTAGAAACTCAGCCAGAAGATGAGCTGAGGAGTACTACAGATACTGAAATGTTCAACTACAGACCACTTAACTGTATCCTACACATTTTCTATTGGAGGCTTTGTGCAGCTTGGAGTGGTTTTACAGTTCATGGAATAGACTAAGAGCACATGGAATATTAAAGGTTGGAAAAGACCTCTAAGATCATCAACCTATCACCACCATGCCACTAAACCATGTCTAAGTACAACATTTATAGCTTTTTTGAACACTAAGTGTTCAAAAGTGCCCAGAAGTGGTTTTCCACTTGACTCCCAGCCAGCCCTTCCTCTGAGGCCTTCCTAGGAAGGAAGCCATATTGGAAGCCATGGTAGGTTCCCATTTCCATCCTGACCACAGAGTTTTTTGGTAGCCCTAGGCAATGAATTAAGCACCATGAGTAAGCTCCCACCTCATATCTTCCCATTTAAAATAGACCCATACCTACTTCAAAGGATATAATGGTGATTATTCCACTGATTACTGAAAAAAACCCAACCAAAAAACTATCTGAATGACAAGTATTCATGCTACCAGTGATCAGTCATTTTATCCCTTACACTTAACCTCACAGTTAGAACACATTTAAAATACAAGTTTAGATTCTCTGCAGTCCTTACTGTATTTTAGCCTATCCTTGAGTTTCTGAATGTGCTTGGGAACAATTATTTTTTGGTGAGTGACCAGATTTTCAGCAGATGCTTAAAAATGTCTCACAACATCTGTAACTCTAGTAATGTATGTCTGAAAATACTTGTATTTGCATGTCTAAATAGCTCACTGAATGTAGAGATCAGGTAATGAAATACCAAACTTTGAGCTGAAGGGCTCAAAGGAATCTACTGGGGTGGCTTGACATGAGACAATCGCCTCCTGACTTTCATTCCTCTTTCTGAGTCAGATGTTCTCCTGCAATTCCAGCCTCACAGCCTGTTTCCTTTTCCAGATGGTGACATGCAACAGGCTTCCCATAAATGTTAGGACATCCAGCCATACCTGAGCAACTCAGAGCAGCTTTGGAGCTAGACAGCAGAGGCAGTTTTTTGCCTGTGATTCAGCTTTGAGACTATGAGAAAGCAGCCTAATGTATACAAAAAGATGTTTTCTTAACTTTTCATCTTAACCAGAGCTTGACATCCTGCTTCAGCATCTCTGGCTGAGGAAATCTTTCCAATTGCTTGTGATCAAAGTCAACCAATAATCTCATACAAAGTTTCTGCTCCTAAAAACACTCACCCCAAAATGACTGTGAGGGGTCTGGATTAAGTTTTTGGATATGACACTTATTCTAGATCAGCAGCTCAAACCCAACCTGTGTCAGCCATGACTAACAGAGTTATTCACAAGACTAACTTGTCTGTAGTACGTTTCCTTTGAAATTGATGGTGGGAGATAGACTTTTCTTGAGGGTGATTCAGGGGCAGGAACAGTTAGGTCTTGCTCTGAATCACCTTCAGGAGCTTTCATCTCCTTTCCGCAGCATGGAAGGACATGAGATACTCCCTGCAGTGTCCTGTTGGTGGTCTATCTAACCTTTTCTCATTCCAACAGTGGCAACAGTAGATGCTCTTTGGAGAGAGAATGTGAGCCTGACCACTTTCTGTGGGCCATCCCTTCAAACTCCCCAGCATCCGCAATTGTTGTATTAAGGATGTTAAAGGATATGTCCCTGCCTATTCCCACTGGTAGGTTTTATGAACCTTTTGGAGTCTTCTGATACTGCCTGCCTCCACAGCCTCCTGTGGCAACAAATCCCAGAAGCTCAGTCTCCATTGTGTAAGCACTGTATCTGGTTTAAATCTTCTCCTACTGGTTTCAACGAGTTCCCCCTAGTACTCAGCTCAGTGTTCACCTTATCTGCCATCTTCATGATTCTCTAAAACCCAAGAAATACCTTCTCTCAGTCTTCTCTTCTCCAAGTTGCCTTTCAATTTATTCTTGCTAACCTTAATTATTTTAGTGGCTCTGCTCTAACTCTACAAAGTCCTTCTTGAGGTATGGGTGCAGCAGGGCTTTATAGGGTGGCAGAATGGTGCCTTCTGTCTTACTCTTAAACTCTTCCTCACAACAACCAATATTTCATTGCCTTTTTGGATTCCAACTGCACATTAAGTTTATGTTTGGAGACCTCTAAAAAACACCTCCAAGACCTCTCTCTTCCTAGGCTGCAGATACCCTTTTGGGAATACTTCCCTGACTGTCCCTTCCAGATTGGCTCTTTGCTGGTTTCTATGAAAGGATTCACTTCTCTCCAGTTCAGCTCCCACTCAAAGAAAGACACTAGAGCAGGCAGCTCTGCTGAGCATCCCAAGAACTTGTTGGACTGAGGGAATGAGCTAACCTCTGTGCACCCAAGAATGAGGATGAGGAAGGCTGTCTCGGGGCTGTCCCTGCTGCATCTCTCCTCTGAGCAAGCAGATTACATTCTTATTCAAAGCTGTCAATTTGGCTCTGATCACAGGAGCTAAATTCAGTTGAAGAAGGGAAAAAAAAGGGCCAAAATTTCCCCCCCCCCCCCCAAAAAAAAACCCCCAATCTGCTTCATGAGAAACATCTGAACACTTCTTTGTTGGTTTTCTACTTCCTAGATTCTTGGTTACTGTCCCTGAACGGGCAGCTTCAAAGGAGCAATTAAAAAATGTGTGCATGGACACACAGATGAGCCCTGTTTGCACACAAAAACTTTATTCTGAGCTACCTTATGTCACCCCTTTTAGCAGGAGTCATCACGAGGGCACGACACCAATAAGCAGACAATGAATAATGAAAATAACTGTTTATAAGTTCATAGTTGGCATACAAAAGTTATTGAAGAGGAACTGATATTCTAGGCAAGTGGCCATCGCTGCTGCCTGTCAACCCTCTGTTCCCCCAACTGTTCCTGGGCATTATAAAGCTCAGTTTAAAAACACTTCTACAAAAACTCTGGGCTTGACAGGTACAATTTTGTGCTTACTGATAAGCAGGCTTCAACCTCTTTGTTCATGCACGTTGTAGTCTCTAGGCAGACACCAGGCAAGCAAGTTTTTAGCTGTCTATGTGCTATGCCTCCCACCTGCACGGAGCTACAAGGCTAACATTTCAACCATAAAATGGGAAGTCACATGAGAAAAATTAAGGGAAATGGATTAGTGAATTAAAGCCAGATTTGAGGACCCCATATCCGTTCCAAAGGTTTAACCTCAGGCCTAACCAAGTCAAATCTCAGGTGTTCTAACCCCAGATTTGAGGAAAAGTCAGAGATAAAGGCTCCAAACTTAGGCAGGTTTACAGCTGAACTTGGAAACTCAGGGTCATCTCCAGTGCTTGTTAAAACTCTGTGTGTGTAGGGAAGGGAGATAGCTTCATTACATCCACAAATGTTGTTTATTTTCCTCACCTCCCCATATGTGAAATGCACTCAGTAATTTCCTGTGTTTCCCTGAAAGTAATCACTGAACCCCTACCCATCCCTCAGAGGTAACCTGTGGCTGTATTTGACATGAGTCCAAACATTATTTTAAATAACCAACAGAAAATACAGTAAGAGCACAGCATGGTGTTGCTCACTGCACATTATCTGCTTTAGCTAGACGTCATGTTATGGAACTTCTGAACTGGGTGGTTAATGGCAAAAATGCTGGACTGAGACTTTCAGCAAAGAAAAGTAGGTGCTCCAGGTATAATGCAGGACTAGAAATTGCCTTTCCTAGAAGCTCCTTTGTGCCTCAGACAGCAGCACTGAAGGACAACAAGGAAAGGTGGTGCCAAGGAAAGGCAGAATGCATGGAGAGCATTGACACTCAGCTTGATGTTGGTAAAGCACAGCTGGAGCCTGTGCCCTCCCCTTATGGACTCTTTTATTCAGATCCTGAAGGGTCATGAGAAACCAAACAAAGGCAAGGGCTTGCTTGTAATTTCTGACCAACAGACCTTGATTCTTTCCATTTTATAGATGAAGACATGAGGGCAGAGCCAGAAAATCTAGATTTCCTGGGTCTCTATCTAAAACCTTATTCAGTAAACAATTGTAAACAGTCAAGCTTCCCTTTACTATCATTACTACAGGATGTATTTCCCTTCCACAGGGATTCACAACAGACGCAGCAGCAACAATGTACAAAACCAACCCAACCCCTTTTAAGCCACTTGTTGGTGTCCTCAGTATTTCACTTATGCCATTTCTCTGCTGGCTGCTCTCACAGAGAGGGAATATCTACTGATGTGTGACACTACAGCTTTTCCTAGTGGCCTGTGCATGATAAGTACCTTGGAAGATTTGCCAACGTAACCTCTTGTCGAGTTCAGCTTGATCAAAGTGGCAAGCTTATGAGCTTCAGTCAATTCTCTCCCACACATCAGCAGATTTAGAATTAATCAAAACATAATAGGCAAAATGTATCCCCATCATCAAGGGAGCTAAAACAAGATGAAATTAGACCTTACTTACAATACAAAAACTGGGATCTGTTTTTTAAAAGAAAAGCCAAAAATCTGACATTAATACATACAAGTTAAAGTAAAAAATAAAAGACGTCAGATCAGATCTGCTGATGTAACCCAGTCTCTGAAATCAGGAGACCTACTCCAATTTACATTAGCTAAGAATTAACTAAGAGTCCAGCCCTATTCTTGCAAACAGAGTTGTAAATCTTTCTAAAAGCCACAGGCAATAATACTTTGGGAGGTACATCAGTGAATAATCATCTGAAAAGATTTTATCTAAGACCTGATTTCATGTTTCTTTTCATCCACCAATGGTTAATATTAACCTTCAGAGGCAAAGTTTGATTCAACAGCCTTCAGCTCCCACAGTCAGCAGTAACTTCAGTGGCATCAAAAGTTGGCCCTAAAAGATAACAGGAGTCTGTACCTGTACATTGTCTGAGCTGTGATTTGCTTAACTGTAGCAGAAGGAACACAGAAACAAAACCATTCCCCATGATTTTGCAGCTGCCCCAAATATATCCTTGATAAAACTCCCCTGGATCAAAGTACAGTTACATGAGGAATTATTTTAATGTATGTTTTGTGCAGCAGTCAAAGTTTTCAGCAGCATGCAAATTAATTTAGTGTAACCTACCTTTCACTAATAGCTTTAATTCACCTATAAATGTTAAATACTGCTCCAGCTTCAGCCATAGATTTTTCGCCCTGTTTGGAACCAAATAGGATCTGTCATCTGGGGCTCCGTCCCTGTGTGGTTTAAATCACTGATGTGACTCTAATCATAACCTCTGGAAATATCTTTGAAGACAGCATCACTCAAGACATTTTACACAGCCCAAAGCTGTTTCTCAAGAAAAAAAAATCACTTTTCCAGTAACATATTGAAAAATTGCCTGTCAGATGACCAGGCTGTGTGAACAACTTCAATTCTTTGGACTATGCTGTAAGAGTTGTAACTTAAAGCCATACTCTAAAAATTCAAGGCAATTCTCTTCACAAATGGGTTTTTTCCTCCAATGCAAAGTTTTGAACCTGCTCTGATTGTAGAGCACATTTGTGTTATATCACATAGCACTGATATCATCATCTGTGTCTCCTGGCTTAGGTATTCTTATCTTCTGGGTTTTATTTTTAAATGTAAAATGGCAACACATATGCTAAAATAACATGGGCATAAAAATATCCCTGTTAAAGAAACAGCTCACTGCTCCATGAGCTGGCAAGAAAAAAGATCAATGAATGACATAGGTGTAATTTAGAAAGAAAACTAACATGCTTCTGTTAGTAGTATTGACTTTACACAAGTTTCTTTTAAAACAGAACATTAATTGTAGAATCATAGAATCATTCAGGTTAGAAAAGACCCTTGGGATCATTGAGTGCAACCATTAACCCTGCTCTACAAAGTTCACCCCTAAACCATATGCCCCAGCACCACGTCTAAACGACCCTAACAACAATGCCTATACTGCTCCTTGGAAAAAGTGTCATCCCTTAACAGTAAAAAAAACAAAACACCCCAAAAAAAGGCAAGAACTTGAAAGCAATTCTTTACTCCACCCTCTACACTGAGTGCTTATCCTCAGATGAACTTTATTTTTTGACCAGCTCACTAATTATGATTGAAATCACTGGGCCCTCTAAAGAGCACATCAGCATTAGAGTTAGCAGCAACAGCAAGCTTGCCTTTAATTGGGCCACTTACATAAAAGTAAAAACATAAACCTTCTAAATATAAGTTCCTGGCATATCTTTCCTTGCTGTTACAGTAAAGGAAGGTACAACAGAGTGAGATTCCAGCTGATTTGCCCAGCAATCTGTGCCAATGTATTTTCTAGTGACTGCTCTTCAAAGCAGGAATGGAGACATACAAATACTGTTGTGTGCAATTTGGGGTTCCAAAATAGCCAAGTAAATCACACCATCTCCTCTAGGTGAATAATGAAGTGGCACTGGGCCATTTTATTTTTAATGGTTTGTAAGATAAAATCCACAATTAAAAAAAAAAAAAGACAGGTTGCTGGCAGACTAACCTTTCTCTCTCAATCCCATTCCTTTAATTACTTCTGTTCCAGCAGGGAACTAACCTATGGTTGTGAGCCAGCAAGGCAGGCTGAGCATCACACTGATGTTTTAGGTGGTCTCAACCAGTGGTGTCAGTATTTTAAGTCAGAAATCCCAACTTTCCTAAGTGAACAAGGATTATCTGGATTCTGAAGCTCCACAATTAAAAAGCATTAAAGAAAAGAAGAATAAGAAAAGAAGTAGGGGAAAAAGGAGAGAAAAAGAGTAGGAAAAAAGGAGGAATGGGAGAAAAAGAGTAGGAGGAAAAAGAGTAGGAGGAAAAGGGGAGGAGAAAAAAAAGAGGAGGAAAAAAAAGAGGAGAAAAAAAAGAGGAGGAAAAAAAGAGGAGGAAAAAAAGAGGAGGAAAAAAAGAGGAGGAAAAAAAGAGGAGGAAAAAAGAGGAGAAAAAAAGAGGAGAAAAAAAGAGGAGAAAAAAAGAGGAGAAAAAA
>VWZO01018705.1:445606-522432 GCA_013396975.1 Bucco capensis | reverse complement strand
GGGGGAGGGGGGGGGGGGACACACACGACAGGACGGGATTCTGAAGGAATTTGATTTTTCTGACTTAGTCTTGGCTACAGATTACACTTGCTAAGCACAGACAGCTACACAGGGAGGAAGCTCTCTAACCAATCTTGAGCAGAAAGTCAGGCTTGCAGCAGGGTCCTCCAAAGTGTGCCTGTGAAGTCAGAGTACTTGCAGTAAAGTCCTGGATTGCAGAGCTGAGGGTGGAAGAAAAGGGCTGAAACGTTTGGGGCAGTTTATTAAGAGAGAAAGTGAGCTGCAGACTACTTGAGAAACAACACTTTCACGTAAAAAAAAAAAAAGATAGTGGAAGTTATAAAATCAGATGAAGCAGCTTGAACTTTCAGAAGTGAGAGGGCTTTTTTGTGTGTGTGTGTTTTGGGTTTAATTTAACACAGCATCTTCGGCAGTAAAGAGTTGCAGGGACTGTCAGATGACTTCAATAGAACGGGACAAGTTGCTGTAGCTGATCCAATTTGTAATGCAGACTTCTGCATACTGGAAAAAAGGAAAGATTCTGCTCCTAAAAATGCTCCTGCCAGAAAAATGTAACCTTGGTAGAGTGTATGTTGAACTCCTTCACAGTTCTCTCTTCCCTCTTATACAGTAAGAGCTCAGAACATAGATATTTACTAAGTAAATCAACTGCCTATAGGAAACAGCTCTAAAGTTGTACTTTACTACCTTGTTCCTCCACGAATAGGATCAGAACTCATGCATATGTATGTGCATGTAGTTCTCTTAGTGTATGTATGTTAATATATGCATCAAGAGCAGCCTCTTGCAGCAACTCTATCATCTAACTAACAGCAACTTTTTATGATGCTGTCTAGCCAAAGCATTTTTCCTGTTGCCAAGAGGGTTTGAAAAGAATGTCATTGTTTTGTTTGGTACAGCATATGGTAGGCAAAGTATGCAAAGGAACTCCAAGCATTTTTGTTTAAAAAGTTTGCTGCAGCAGTATAAACAATTAAGACAACACTCAGAGTTTCCAGTCCTGAAAACCTGTTGACTCAGATGTTCTGTTTGCAGGGAAGCCGTGCACAAGAAGGGTGCATGGTTTTTCAGGGCAGACATTCCCTGCTGCCTGTCCCACTTCCAGCCGTACAAGAAGCCCTTGCCCCCCGTGTCAATATACACATTATCAGTTCTGTCAGCAGGAAAGCTTAGGCTTTTGGGGGTTTTTCCACCCCCTCCATTTTAGAAAGCAGAGAGAAAGGTGTCAATGCCAGTGGTCAGCATAAGCAGGGGTGGCTCAAGTTTAGTTTAGAAGCCAGATTTGGAAAGCAAAACAAGCTCTGCACTATCTAGGAGTCAGATTCCCCACCTGGTTTTCGGCAGCTCGCTCTCAGTACAGTGAAACACACATGGCATGAGCAGTGCTTTCTCTTCACTGTGCTAGTCCCAATCATTTGTAAACACATTATTGTCCCTCCTGAGCTCTGACACAAAGGAATTTGGAATTTGATATATGCCTACTCAGTACTGACACCCTCCACCAGTGGCTCCTGAAGCCATTGGCTCTCAGGGTCACGTGTGCCACCCAAATCATGCCATTGCCCACCCGCTGGCCAATGGTCCAACCATTGGTCTCCCCCACCATGAACCACCCAACACCAGCACCTCACTAAGTAGGAGTTACCTAGCATTGTCCTACCACTGCTAGCCAGATTCATTTCAGAAGACATGCAGCTGAAGGAGAGGGGCATCTACTCTGTTCCCATGCATTTTCTTCCCTGCTGCTCTTCTCCCCTAAGCCCATCCTGGAAGCTCCCATACCTGCTAGGCTTTGATCTGGGAGGAAGGAGGAACAATAAGCAACCTAGAAAGTAAGCACTGGGGTTTGGGATTATGTGGAAATGATCCTTCCACTCTGTGGAGTAACTTCAGACTGCTAAAATATATTTCTCATCTATAGCCATTCATATCTGGTGTCTTGCTAACATCAGAAGATCTACCACACTTTACAGGTGCCAATGCTGCAACAGCTTAAGTGAACTCTACCTGGGCTCTCTTCCACTCACACACCAGCAGTATTGTGTGTTAAATATTAAAGCAATGTTATTATTTCCCTGTTGAGGCAAAAGGAAGGCAAGTGACATGTCATATAGGAAGTATAGTTAAAAAGGCAGGAGTAGAATATAGCCACATAGACAGACCTCACTTCTCACTCTGTGGGAAAAGGGAAGAGAATGGATTAGTTTAAAACACCAAGTAGAAGAACAAACATGTTCCTCTCACAGTCAGGTTAATGTTCTCCCTGCTTTTAATGTGAAACTCACTCTATCTTGAAAGAGGGCAATAGGAAATCAATGAAAATGAATGGAAACATCTCAGGTCATATCGAATAAAAGTCTATGGAAAGAGAAATAAGACTGTAAGTTTTTTTGTTCCTTTTGGTATGACTTGACACAAACCAGCCATTCCCCCTACCTTTCAGAAGCCACGTTTAACTACTTGCCTTCATAAAAAAGTAGTATTTCCATCTTTCATCAGCTGTATCCTCAGCCATACAATGAAGTGGAGTGAATGAACAAACAGTGCCCCGTGCACGTGGCCCTGGCTTAAGACTGCTATGTTCTAAAGCAGACCAAAATTCAAATGAGCACAAGGCTTCAGACAGAGGGGAAACTAACTGCAGAAAACTTGTCTAAAGCACAGGTGTAGTTATGTCCAGGATATCAACAAAAGAGTTGGCAGGTAGTTTTTCACAGCTAACAAATTCAGACAAAAAAACCTTTGCAAAACTAATGACTGCAAGGATTGGGCAAAAGTTTACAAATGCACCCTACTGTCCTTTGGCTCTCTTACAAGTAAAACATGAAAATGATTTTCTCCTTGCATATCAAACTAAGATTACTAACCTCGATTAGTTCTGCTAGGAGGGTAGCTGTGCCAGAGCTCTGTGGGTTACTTCAAGGTCTTAAAAAAATAGTCTTTTGAGGAGAGGGGTCATATAATTTTATGACAAGCAAATCCAACAGGTTCTAGAGCTGAGATACCCAATGCTCATAAAAATATGGTTGGTTACTAACTCCTGTCATTATTTTAAGTAGATAGCTTATTAGGAAGAGCTGGGATTTTGCCAAGTGAATTTGATCCTGGCAACTAAAACTACCAATGAAATGGGTTGCTAACATCAGCCTCTGAGAAGGTGGTAGGAATTACTGGATGGAAATACTGAAATCCAAAGGCTTATCGTTTGGAGAACTGTCAGGAAAGAAGTCTGTCAGCTTCTTTGCTTCTATCTCTTTGTGTTTCTTCATACTGAATTCAGGGTGAATTCACTTGGTGGTGTGATACCTGCTTTCATGTGTAGATATGTGTGTGTACACATTCATCCCTTTTCCGAGTAGGATACCTACTCCAGGTTGGCAGTTCAGCAGGAAAAGAGGATAGGTAGCTTTTTCAATCATTTAATCAATTTTCTTTTGAAAGCAGCAGCACAGGTAGCTGTGCTGAGTAAGGAATGGCCACGAGAGGGCAGACTCCAAAGGCTTTTTGCTCCGCACAAGGCAACCTTCCTGCAAACTCCTATTTTTACCTAATTGGATCCTGCATCCCAGAGATCTTTATGCTTATCTGCAGCTTCTCTGAGTGGAGCTCTTGTTTCTCTCTTCTCGTTTATTTAAAAGGCAGAGATTCACTGGAGTGGATAACTGCAAGTAAAACAATGCAGGAAGGAAAGAAGCAAGGGGTGGGGGGGGGAATAAATTGCTGAATGCTAGAAGTTTTGGAAAATCTAAAGAGATCAGAAATTATCATTATTATTTTTTACAAGATACTGAGAAATGTGACCGTGAATAATCATCTGAGCTGATTTTCTCACATCTTTTTTTTTAATGTAGTCTCCCTGGCTTTTAGAAAACAAACCTATTTCCCCTAGATTTTCTCTTTTTTTTTTTTTTTTTTTTTTTTTTTGGCTTTGGCATACTGTATCAAAGATTTCCAGTGCAGTAAATGAAAGCAAGTTACTTCCAGAAGAAGAAAGCCATTCTGTATTAATCTGTTTTGTTTAGCCAAATGTGAGAATTCAGGGAGGTTGGTCAGTTTGAGAACAGCTTGAGAAAGCAGAGACAAATCTGAGAAGGTGGGAACCAGTTTAGACAAAGATACCTGAGAGAGAGAAAAAAAAGAGAAAGTACTGTGTGTGTCCATCTCTGTGTGCAGCCATGCATACAGTTTTGTATGTAAATGCAGTTAGGAAGACCTGAATATTCTTTTTCTCGTGTATTTATGTGTATGTACGCCAAGGAAAACATGCTTATATACCCATGTAGCTGTACCTACACAACTGAAACATCATTAAATTCTTGCTGATAAGAGTCTGCATCCATCTGCTCTCCTGTGTGCAGGATGTATCTCCACTGTCTATCTGTAAATGGTCCATGCTGATGAGTTCTGCTATCTAGATATCTCTCTATGGGTATGAAAAGGCAATTTCAGATGATGCAACAGAGTTGTGCAAGACTGATTTAGGATTGAGGCTTAGTCTACTGGAAGCAATTGGAAGTTGTGTTATGGATTTCAGTGGGCTTGAGATTTGGGCCTTAGTGCACAGAAATTAAATGTTTTAATGAAAAGAGACTGGCAGCTTCTCATCCACTTAAGAATTTACAATGAATTATTGCAAGTATATGCAAAAACATATTTTCTCTTTTATGAGAGAGCTGATTTTGCTTTTACTTTGAAATATGTTGTCAGTGCAAGTGATTCTAAACTTTGCTTGAGCTATTTTAGACATACATGTAAAAATCAAGGAACAAAAAAATCTTCGACCAAACACCTTTTTTGTTTCTAAATATTTAAAGCCATGTGGGGGAAGGGCTTTCAAGCTGGAAAGGACTCTAGGCTGTCGATGTAAAGTGCTTTCCTCCTAACAAAGTAGCAGAGGAGAGTCAAGGTTCACCAGGACTGAATTATTTCACATTCTGAATGACCTTGTCAGTGCCCCTTTGGTTTAACTTTTCAAGAAAAGGTATTTAAATAAGGTTACTGCTGCTTTTTTTCTCCCATGAATGCTGTGGGGGGAAAGCAAGAATAGTTCTTTTTCCTGGTTTTCTTTTTTTGGCTTATTTTTTCTTACAACAAAAATCTCCATTTGCGGGCAGCCAAGAGCATGTGGAGATAAAGAGAAAGGTGTTTGTTATTTGTGTCATAACTGCTCCTCCCTTTGGAAAAGGCAGCAGGCAGGGAGCAGGAAGGAAAGCACACAACCTGGATGACCAGTCCCATATGAGGAAGGGTGAGGAATGGGTAGAATAAAACATTTGCCAGTGATCCCCACAGGCTGAAATGCTTGCACTGAAATGGCCGCTGTCTAATTGTGGCAATAACACATTAGTAATAATCACTCTGCCTAGGGGATAATTGCCAGATGATACCAGTGCTAAATTCACCCAATAAATATGATGCTGTGAACAATTCATCTGACTCTAGTGGTCACTCATTAGTAAACATTTTGAGCAATTATCTCTCAATAACCATGCTCTTCTCTCCACTCTCTTTAGAAGAACCTTTCTAGTAACCTATTTTTTTTCCACTCTGTCTCCTGGGGAACGGAAATGAGAAGTGAAGAGAAGGATGCTTTTGAATGTAATTACAGATTGGCACGCAGCACAAAATTCCCCCAAATCTAAACATAGGCAGTAGTAAAGTTAGCAACTAAAAAAGGAAAAAAAAGCTTGCTTTGTATGGAAAAACAGTTCCCTTACAGTAGGACGTAAAAAAGGGCTCAAAATTAAGCAGCGGCAAAGCATGGAAATTTAAAGGAGCAGCACCTTCTCACACTGTAAGCATTTTCCAGAGGAAAATTGAAATGTTGTGTATTAAACGAAATTTAAGATTAAGTCACCTTGTAATGGCAGAGAGGATAATCACTTTCATTAGGAAAAAAAGAAGAAAGCCTTAATCATTTAACAGCATATGGTTAAAAAAAACAAATCAAAACAAACAAACCCCAAGATTATAAGAATCTTAGAATTTTACTCAAAAAAAGATCCTCTTAATTTTATAGTCTAGACCTTATTTACTCTATGTATATAGCTTGAACTAGCAGGGCTTAATCTTGAATCCCACTGCAAACAAATGAGCTTTGACTGCCTAGTTAAAGCCAGCGGTACAGAAGGCAGGGTCTGAGGAAGAGCACACTTGGGGCCACAGGCTCCAGCCCTGAGCCCAGCACCAGCTACCCCACACAGGGCTGCCCTCACCAGTCAGTCACACTCTGCCTGGGCCCTCAAGGGCTCTGCCAATCCCTCCATGCTCTCCTCAACACTTGAGAGCAGGTACTGAGTGCAGCATTCCACCCATCAGCCCTGAGCAGCCCTTCCAGAGGCGGAGAGGAAGGTACCTGCACAGGCAACCCCCGCTACTCTGCTTGCACCTTCAACTTTCTCTCCTAAAAAGGTGTCTGAGCACCACTGAAGAGAAAACCAGAGACCAGCAAACTGTGTATACTGATGCTACACTTTCTTTCCATTCAGTAACTCCTTCCCTTAAACCTTTTACCATATATGCACTACTTCTTACGGCCTGTATTTTTTAACCATTTCTCACAGCATTTATCCACGTTGCTCATGCTGCTCCCTTAAGAGCCACAGCTCCTCTTCCTCCAAGGGACTTTGCTTAGCAGTTAAAGCAAAGAGGTGGCCTCTCCAAGGCTTTTGGAGATGAGGAAAAGCAATCAAAGAGGGCCCAAAGTAATCCCTCATCCCCTTTTTTCAGCTGCTTTCTGCTATGATAACAATCCAGGCTGTTGACATCGCCGTTTACACGAGCGTGGAAGCGATGAAGGCATTACCCCGCTGTGGGTCTTTCCACAGGAGTCAGGCAGGAGGAGCAGGATGATTAGAAATGGAGAAAAAAAAAAAGAAAAAAAAGACCCTTGCAAATCAGCTGTGGCAGATGAAAAGGTGAAAAGGCAGGACAAGAGGAAAAAGAAATTATTAGAGAAGTGATACCATCCCCTAAATTGCAGGAAGGTCTCCTTTTTGCTTTCAGTTAGATGGACAGGGATCTGTTCCTGAAGTTTTCAACCTGCTAAATCCCTAAGCAATATTTGGAGAAAAATTAAATACAGCCTTTTATTTTTTTTTATTTTTGTCTCAGAACACTTGAAGAATTCATTTTATTGTAGCACAGAACCTTTTGGATGTAAAGATCCTGTTATAAAGTTCATGTGGAATCATAATAAGCCAGACCCAGAGATCTCAACTCAGTTTTAGCAGAGGCCAGGCTCTGGTTTCAGAATGAGCTCTTCTGAGCAATAGTGACCTCGTAAAGGCTGCAGGACTCAGACCATTTGTGCGGTGTGATGGTAACAAACCAGTTGGGAATGTGGAGAGAATTCAGAAAAGCTTAGTTATTTTCCTAATGTGAAAGCATGCTTTTTATCCCCAACTTTGCACCATTCTCAGCCTCTTTCTAAAAAGATTTGTGAAAGGGAAAGTTGGTCTTTTTTAACTGCATGCAACCTTTTATTAGCTATGCAGGTTTGAGGACTCAAGACTTGGTTTTGTCCAGAAATATCAGGATCATATAAACTTCCTGCATCTTTTTTCTTTAGAACTGACCATTCGCCTGTGAAAATGTAGCTAAGCACATCCAGAAAGGCTGTTATTGTAGCTAACAACCTGGAGTGAGGTTGTTATCCCTAGATAAGGACATGTCATTTCCCTCAAGTGATGAAAAAGCAAGTACTTGGGTACTTTCACTGCAGTATCCCAATATTTCCAGTAATAAGGAAGAATTCAACTTTCACACATGCAGGAGGCATATGAAAAACTAATTAAGAGACTTCTTGAGGTCCTGTTTCTTTCATGAACTATCTGTCAAAAAAGACTGGTTGCATTGCTGCACTTCTGGCCAGTGCATAAGGTAATATGAATATTTACTGCTAGAGATATGTCACTTGGTAACTATTTTCAACTCCCACTAGCATGGAAATAACAGAATGTGAAATATCATGCATTAGCTCTTCACAGCAGTAGGTTGTTCTCTAACACAGCACTGTCTGGCTTTTTCTGATGGGATGGGGCTATCCAGCTTCTTCCCATGTTGAACCAGGTCTGCACACCCTGGCTGCTTTCTTCAGAGCTCGGCTGGGCAAGTTTTCCATGTCCACAGCCAACACATCTGATCTGCCTATGCACAGGATCCCTACCAGTGTCAGAGCTGGTGTCTGTGCCCAGCTTGGGACCTCAGAAACACAGAACCAGTTTTCTTTGCACTTATTTGCTTATTCTGCATAGCAGTCTGTGAGCTCTGGAGAAAGAGAGCAATTGGGAAGAGGCTGCTGGTGCCAGAAGACTTTCTGCAGCCTAGTCTTAACCATCTTTTATCCCCCAAGGTTTCCTTGGGTAAGGACAGCTAGCAGAAAGGGTAGGATGGAGACTCTTGGAGGCATCAAGCCACTCCCAGCATCAAGTTTTTCTGAAGTCAAGGTTCCACTCAGAAAGTTTTTTTGTTGAGACTGCCAAGGAAATGCAGAATGGGGGGGAAAAGTGATGTTAGCTGGCAAGAGCTGACTAATGAACTTCCAGGCATTATTGAATGAATCTTGTTTATAAAATATGAGAAAACCAGTAACTCCACCATGCCTCACAGTACTGGTCAGCTTGCTCTGTCTTTTCTATAAGCCACTTCCTTTCCTAAGCCACAGTCCCACCGCTTCACGTAGCTCCCTGAGAAACTAATGTCACTCCCTCACTCTGGTGACTGGCATCAGCAAAGTCTGTGAGAAGCAGTTAACACAAACCATGTGTTTCCCTATCTCAGTGACAGTTGAGGTCTACAGTTTCACACTCTCACTTAGAGGGAAAACAAAAACAAAACAAATACTGTGCCCTTTGGCCACTCTAACTCAGCAACGTCTGTCTCTTTGACCTGGGGAATGTCACCAGGGAAAGCTGGATGCGTCAGTGCCAGGGCTTCACAGAGAAGTGGAGAAACAGGTAGCTCAAAGCACAGCACAGCTTGCCTATAGACTCTAGAAACCAGGAACTCCTGAACTGGCAAGGGAATGTATGTTGTGATTTTGCCCCACTTGAGTCTCACCTGAGAACGAGGGAGGCAGGGAGATGGTCAGGGAGCCTGTACTAGTGGAGTTCAGTGGCAGTGACTATGCATCCAACCATTCCAGTTTTGATCACCACTTGTAAAGTTCTGGTTCCCTGACAAGCAGAACCACTGCAGAGAGAATTGGCTCAGCAACTGTGGGTAGCTCAAGAATGATATCAATGACAAAGTGATAATTACGAATACAGTGTTTCTGGCTCACTAAGGTCACCTATCTGTGCATTTCAAATCCGTGACCAGGTCCATCCTGGCCTCCACGCTGAGAAAGAACAAAAGGTGCCAACATGGTTTTTCTTTTGCCAAGGAAATAGAAAAGTACCTCTCTTTAAAAAAATAATAATACCACCACCAGCCCCCAGCTAATTCATCCTCTCCTAACTTTTTCATGCTCTAGTGATCAAATTGTTAAACAGCCCTCATTATTCATTATAACTTCTGCCAGGGATATGAGCTCTGTATCAGAGAAACACCCCCTCACCATCATAATCATCATCATGACATCTCAGCAAGTTGATACAATTATGCCACAGAACCATTCCCATAATTACACAGTTCTTGAGCTCATTTCTCAGTGTATTCACCATTACTATAATCACAGCGAGTACAGTGTGTTAATTTAGGAACAAGATCTACAGCTAACACCTCACAGGATGGAGAATCTGCCTGCTGCAATTCTGCAACTCTTTTCAGTGTAACTCTGTAAACCTCTCAAACCTGAGGCTTATTGTTTAGTATTTCTTCGCTTTTGAAACAACTGACATTTACAAGTCATTTTTAAATGCATGTGAGGAATGGCATTTTAAGGAGGGAGAAAGGGCAGACCTTGGCCCCACCTAATTTTCCAAGTATCGCCAAAGAATTGGCAGGGCTGGAACTGGCTCTCTAACTTTAGCTCTTAAGTGCAGAGTTCTATGCGTATGCTACAAGTAGCCGTGGACTGTCATCACAAACATGTTTTTACCTTTCAGCTAACAATGATCACAAAGACATTTGCTTAGGCAAATGAACTCCTAGCAGCTTCTGATGCTTATTTGCCATGAGATGCTTTACATAAATGACTATAACATTACTATGATAAAAAATGCTTTGGTTAAAATACAATAATGGAAAACAACAGGTAAAGAAATATTTTTCTAAGGACAGATTTGTCACAAGAGGCAGAGTGAGGAGGGGATAAAGTAAAGGAAGTTTAGAACAGAAGAATCATAAAAACTTGAAGAGCCAAGTAGGAAACCTTCAAGGCTGGGGCAATAGAGTACAGAATTCTCCCTAACAGTGTGCAAGGAGACATACTAACAAGTTCTTCCTGTCTATTTCCATCTACCAAATTAGGCACAGCCAAGAAAATGTTGCACTTTGAGATTTCCAAGGAAGGCAGTGAATTGTCAGTGGTGGAACATGCTGAAGTTTGGCTCTTCCTGAAGGTCTCCAAGGCCAACCGGAGCAGGACAAAAGTCACCATCCGCCTGTTCCAACAGCAGCGGCAGCCAAGAGGCAACTCTGAAGGAGGAGAAGATCTGGAGGATGGGGGGCTGAAAGGGGAAAGGAGTGAGACTTTGATTTCAGAAAAGGCAGTGGACACCCGGAAGAGCACATGGCACATCTTTCCTGTCTCCAGCAGTGTTCAGAGACTCCTGGACCAAGGCAAAAACTCTTTGGATGTGCGGATTGCCTGTGACCTGTGCCAAGAGACTGGAGCCAGCCTGGTGCTACTGGGCAAGAAGAAGAAAAAGGAAGATGACGGGGAAGGGAAAGAAAAGGAACCTGGAGAATTCACAGGAGAAGAGGAGAAGGAGCAATCACATAGACCCTTCCTGATGATGCTCGCCCGGCACTCAGAGGACCGCCAGCACAGGCGACGGAGGCGAGGCTTGGAGTGTGATGGCAAAGTCAACATCTGCTGCAAGAAGCAGTTCTTTGTCAGCTTCAAGGACATAGGATGGAGTGACTGGATCATTGCACCTACAGGTTACCACGCCAACTACTGCGAAGGGGAGTGCCCCAGCCATATAGCAGGCACCTCTGGTTCATCACTATCTTTCCACTCCACTGTCATCAACCATTACCGCATGCGGGGCCATAGCCCCTTTGCCAACCTCAAGTCCTGTTGTGTGCCCACCAAGCTGAGGCCCATGTCCATGCTCTACTATGATGATGGCCAGAACATCATTAAGAAAGACATACAGAATATGATTGTGGAGGAGTGTGGCTGTTCATAGACACATGGATGCACAAGACCCTCTTGCTGAGAGGAAAAATGCATCAAAAAGCCCAAGAGGAGGAAAGGCCAGACATGGTATAACCTTTTTTTGAATGAAACAATCCTTGGAAATAAAAGCAAAAACAAAAGGAGAGAGAAAAAAAGGAAAAAAAAAAAAAAAGACTTACAGAGGATCAGAAAAGACTTCAGCTCTAAAAAGGAAGACCGCATCATGAACCTGGGCTTGAATGAGATACATCTGAATGGTGGTATGGGTTGGGGAATTTCCCCTTCCTTTCAGTCTGCTCCTTATCTTATTCCATAGTATCCTAAACCTTGGTTACTCCTAGGGGAGTTCTGTTCCCTCTCCTAGTTGACCCATCCAGTACAAGCCGTGGTAGCAGCTCATCTAACCTGCAGCAATTTGGACTAAGTCCAAACATGTCCTTGAAATTCCTTGAAAAGCCATGTGTATGAACACTACATCCACTGGCACTTCCCACCCCCCCAAATTTACCAAGGAACTGAGTAGGTGTGTGCAGTGTGTGTCTGTATACATATATGGCTGTGTATTTATATCCATATCTCTTACAGACAGACACTATACACACCCACATCCTTAACATTGGTAAAGGGACAATATTGTGCAGGTGTCTACACCTTCATCTTCTGCACTACATTTACAAAAAAAAAGGAAAAAGAAAAAAAGAAAAATGAAGAAAAAACAATTAAAAAAGAAAGAATGAAAGATTAAAGTTACATTTTGTAAAGGTGCTTACAATGTTAGAACTATGCAACCTAGTTGGTTTGAAACTGTTTACCTGCAAGAGAAAGAAAAAAAAAAAACAAACGAAAAAGACTTTTTTTTTTAAATGGAAGTAACTTGTTTTAAAAAATTTCTTCAGTGAGAGATACTTGAAAGGAATATGTTTGGTCAAATTACTGGAGCCAAACATTTCTATATTTTGTAAAAAAAATAAGTTTTTAATGGTTTACTATTTGCACTACAATGGTGTCTGACCTGTCTAATCCTTATTTAACAAATACTTTGCAAGGGAGGGTGGTTGGGTGTGGGAGGGGTTGAGAGCTGCACTTATTGTGAGCTATACAAGAACTGCTACAGCACACAAAAATCGCTATTTTTATTATTATTATAATAATTATTATTTTGTACCTTTAAAAATGAATAGACAACATACACCAAAGACATTTGTGAGAGCCTCTAAAAAAAAAGTCTGTTTGTGGTTGGTACCATTCACCTGTAACCAAGTTAGGGTTTGAATGAAGGGTCAGTGAGTTGATTATATTCAGGCTAGAACAGCTGTTAACCAGTTGAATTCAAACAGTGCCCTCAACAGAAAACGGCCATTTGAAGGAAGCTCAGAAAAAACCCTTGGGATTTGGATCCAAGGTGCTCAAGATCTGAGGTCCACCTAGAGCATAATTGTCCCCTTTTGCATGTGCAACACTAAGACTTGTCCCTAAGGCACAGCAACTGTGCACTGCTGGGAAACAACTTTATACAAGGGATATACATATATATATATGTAGATATTTCTGGATGTATATATGTATGTATATACAAGGTATAAGCACTTCTGGCTTCACTTTAATGTTCTTCAAACAATGAATGTTTGTGTGCAAAGCACAGTATGTGAAGAGATTGTTTGCTTGTTACTACCAAGCAGGAAGCTATGAGCTCAAAGTGGTGTTTTGGGGGAGAGAAACCTCAAGTGCTGGTGTAGACTTTGAAAGTCTGGACATAAAATTGCTCTGCCCACCCACCATCACCCCTGAAAATATCCAGAGAATGGCAGCTGGGGTAGGATTTCTGTTGGAAATGCAGTCTTCAGTGGAAGACTGGCTGTCTCAACCACCACCCTCTAGCAGGACAACTCTTCACAGGTTAGCACATTACCTGTCCGACCTAATTTTCAGTGTCAACACCTAACCTGAAGGGTCCAACCTGTAGGGCATAGGTAGATAGTGGGTTTTTTGTTTAAAAAAGAAAAAATTCTATCACTGTCATATTTAAAAGAATGTTAAAGTTACAACCTTTGTCTTTGGGTAGGGGGAGATGAGAAGAGGGAATGGGAGAAAACCTTTGGGCCCTGGTTACACTGAGTTGGATAACCCTGAGCCTGAAGCTTCAGACTCTCACAGGTTGGCAGGACCAAGCCCTTGTTAGCTGCTTTCTGATGGGACAGGCTTCAAAAAGCCTCTCACAGAAAGAAGCTCTAATTGTGGCTCCTCATCTTGTGGAGAGCACAGTCTGTATAAAAATATAATTTAAAAGAGAAAAACAAAAAAGGAAAAAAAAAAAGAATAAAAGGTAGCACAATTTCACCCAGTCACATTGGCTAGGGATAGAGTGTTAGCACCTTCATGGTGAGAACCATGGTTAAACAGTGTAATCAGGGCCTTCATTATTTTGTTGTCAGCCAAAACTGTTCGTGTGTGCATGTGTGTGTGTGAGTGTGGGTGTTCTGTGTGTGTGTGCATATGGATGTGCTCCTGAGCACACATCCCTGTTTGTACCTATCAATAGAGATTAAAAAAGAAAAAAAAAAAGACAAAAAAAAGACAAAAAAAAAAAAGAAAAGGATAAAAAAAAGCCCTTTCCTCCGTTGACTAGATATCAACATACATGCTTAGAGCTAAGTTTTCTATCTAATTTATTCCACAGTATTTAGATTGCATAGTACAGCTAATGGATTATACATTTATGTACTTTTTATACAATATTTTTTTTTTACAGACTTGTTTGCAATTTGCAAAAAAATACAAAAAACCAACAAAAATAATAACAATTGGGTAAACACTAAATTCTGTCACTAAAGTATTCTGTAAAATATCAAGGCTTTCTGATTTAAATTATTTGCAGAAGTTTGTTGTTTTGTTTTTATGTTTTCTTCCTAGGGAAAAGGAGGGAAACTAAATGATGGTAGGAAAATAATACAAAAAATAAAAGAAAGAAAAGATGCACAACTAATTTATCTTTATAATTTAAACTAAGTTCCTGACCTTGCAAGTGGTAGAATTGCTGCTGTTTTTTCTAGAAGCAGAGCCAAACTCTGGAACAGCAGGAGCAGGGACATAGCCTGTGCAGATGCTGAGGAGAGTACCTTTCATTTCACTGGGCTTTAGACCTGGCCTTAAAATTGGACAACAGGCTCTTTCACATCTACTGGTCTCCTTACAAGAGTAGTAAAACTAAGGGTGAATCACAGGTTCCTTTTGCTGGGGGCAGTACGAAAGGAGAGAAAGGATTTGGGGTGAATAGCACCATATCCAACATTGGGTAGTTCAATTCCTTAATCCAGGCTTGCATGCACCATGGTTGATCTCCGAATGTAGTGGCAAGGGAAGCAGGTGAGATGGCTTATGCTGGTAAAAATTCTTCTCAAGCGTTAATTAGAGAACATTGGAGACCTGAAATCCCAGCACCTTCCCCAAAATGACAATGGCAAAACTCCCATTGGCTGCATGCAGAGTTATGCTTAGGCTCACACTTGTTGTAGCTAAAGCAGAAATAGCCCTTAAAAAGGAAGTCTGATGCTCAGTTTGATGCTACCTGGCCCTGGAAAATATGAAATTAGCCTGAGGCAACTTCCAAACGAGGGAAGAAAACAGGATTTTAGCTGTGGTGAACATCTATCATGATAGATACATCTAAACCAGAAGAACCTTTGCACATCAAGAAGTAACTGTTCCTAAAAGCCTTGCCTTTTAGCTTTCCTTTGTGTGTATGCTAGTCCCAAATTGTAAAAGGTTTCTCCCTCCAATCTCTAGATTCAGTCATGGGGTTTTGATTTGTGGTCAGAGTTATTTAAAGTAGGGGAAATGAAAAACTAGATGATAAAATAAAACAAGGAATCGGGATGTTAATCAAGACTGACTGATTCCAGCAAAACACCCCATCCCTGATAATTTGGTTTAATTAAATCTGCATGTCCTTAAAATAGCATTAGAAATTGTTACCATATTTAAACAGTTGTTCAAGGGCATGCAGTCTCAAAAATTACTTCTCCTTTCAGGTATGACTATACCAAAAAGAAAAAAGAAACCAAGAGAGGCTTTTAACTACTAACACATCCCTTTCTGTATAACCTACTTCCTGTTTATATTGAAAATGTATTTTCAGCGTATATTTTTTATCACAGAAATGCATCTGTTTAGTGCCTCCACAACCTTCTGGCTTCACAGTTGACCACTTTTGGCCACCTTTCCCCCTCACCATGTCAGATGCTCATTGGGTACAAGGCCTAAGAACCAGGCAGAAGTGCAAGTTAAGATGTGTCTTTGGGAGGGTTGAATGTATTTGTATTCTTGGGGTTTAGCGAAAGGAAATGCTTACAGATGCTTATAATTATTCTGTACTCATAGATCATAGCAGAATACTGATCTAGGGCCCAGAACTGTAGAACTGAATGAAATGGGAGTTCTGTCATTGGCTTCAGTAGAAATAGCCTTTTACCAAACCATCGTAAAGTAGGACTCTGTTATATATACCTCCTTTTTTTTTGTATTTAGTTGAGATTAAAGCCAGCAAAAGTTCATTTAACTGTGACACCACAAGGCCACGTAGAGGCTAGCAGCAATATCTTTTGAGGTAGAGAAGTTCAGGCATCTGTAAAGTCTATGTGTGAAAAGAAAATGTTTATGGAGTGTAGTTACTGGTGTGGAATAGTGCCTTACTCTGTAAGCAATGCTGTTGATTTCAGAGGGTCTCCTTTCCTAGAAAGTTGCCAGCCAGCATCAATAAAGTGAGTAAAATCTATTTCTGGAGTGTAGGTAGAAGAGAAGTGGTGCAAATGTTTAAGTTCCTTAAGTCAAACCTCATGTCAACAGTGTGCATCAGTATCAGAATCAGATGCTAATCACTTTCCTTGCACTGAAAAGATCTCTACTTCCCCTCTTGCTCTCATTGCTTTGTTGCATGGGGAGTAAAAAGATTTTTCAGTGCAAGTAAATAAAAACATTATTTGATCTTTTGCCAAGCAACATTTTCATGGGCAGAAACAAACACTTCTGGGTTAGATAGCTATTTATTTTGTGAGATATAGTTCATCCTCAATGGGTTTCTTTGTATTTAAATGCTTTCAAAACCAATACATTGATGATGGGTTGAAGATATATATATGTATGTATATATACATATGATATATATATCTACAGTATATATATACACACACAACTATATATATGTATATACATATATATAAATTATGAAAGCCAAGATATTATGAAGCCTATTTTGTTTTTATCTTTTTTTGTGTCTTGTTGTTGATATTATTATTATTATTGTTATTATTATTATTATTTTGCATACTACATGCAGTGCTTTAACCAACGTCTGTTCGGCTAATGTAATTAAAGTTGTTAATTTATATGAGTACATTTCAACTATGTCAATGGTTTCTTAATATTTATTGTGTAGAAGGACTGGTATTTTTTTTATTTCCATGATGTTGAAAGGTAACAGTTTGATATGTTCTCATTTGTTTATATTAGAAGTTATTTATTTTCACGGCATTCCGTCTGGTATTTTGATATTTGGAAGGCATGCTACCTATCCTTTGTACAGTTAGTGGGCAGTATTCCACAGCTCCCAGTAGATTTTTAGGCCCTCTGTTCAATAAAAGACCTGGTTGGGATTTTCCTTGTAGATCTTTCCTATTGGTTTGCCAGGACCACTCAGTGCACTTATTTGCCAGACACTCTGCCTGCGTGACCAATTTATTTCCTACTGTATTTAACCCAGGACAGAGGACCAAAACCACCTCTGGTGTAAGTCTGGTGACTTCAGTGAAGTTATACCAGAAATGTATTTGGCTTACAGAGAAAATGCTTCTGCAAATCAATGCAAAGAAAAGGCAGAAAGAAAGAAAGAATGAAAGAAAGTCTTTGCATTTTGGAGAGGATTTTCACCATGTTAAAAAACAAATGTTTGGGTCAGCTACTATTTTATTTTACTTTGGTCTTTTTGTTATTTTTGCTCTTTCTTATACAACAGCAGCAACAACACAAGTGAAATAAATAAAGGGAGTTTCACCAAGCATTGTGTAATCGTCCCTTAATATGCATTCCTGGTTGGGAAACTCAGGGGAGCTGGGGAAATAACAGAAATGAAGTTAACCTTAGGGGTGAAATATGTGGGTACCTCCTTGGACTGAAGAGGACATTGGAATTCATGGCCTTACATGTGCTGGAGTTTTAGGTTGTTCAATTCTCTCCTTCTGAAAGGCACGGAGGCCGAAAGCTGAAGCCAACTGCAACTTCCCTTTGCCTGCAGGCTGTTAAGTCTTCAGCTACCACAATCCAGAATTAGATGCTTATACAGATAAAAGGAGGATTTGTATGAGTGAGACAAAATGGTAAGGCTGTCAAGTTCACACACACTAGTTGAGAAACTAGTCAGATGAAGTGAACAGAGAGGCCTGATCATAGGCAACCCCTGGTTTGAGAGAGAAATTATCTGAATACCCTCATATTTGAAATTAAAGTGAACTTATGAAGGGTTTTCTCCAGTCACTGCATTCCTACAGTGATAAATGGACTCCTGCAACATTCCAGTGGAGTGAGAATCAGGGAACAAGAATTCTGAGGTTGATCTTTAAATGGATTATTTGCACAGTGCTCAAGCATGAGCCACCACAGCTATAAGCAAGCCCTTTACTAATCAGGCACTGAAAGCCTTCCTACAAAGGCTGGAGAAGTGAATTGCTTTCCTCTTACTGAGAATAAACCCCTCCAAAAATCAACACAATCAGAGCTAGAGAAAGCCTTTGTTTCAGATATAATGAAGACATGACTATTTGCTTTCTTTCCTTTCTTATGATCACTGTTATTGTTACTGGCAGCAAGGACTGGATTTGGAAGTCTCTCTAAGAGAAAAGAATCATAAGGACCACTTTACTCCAACTGCTAGTGGGTTAACCTGGTAAAAATGAAGCTTACATTTCAGATGTAAAATGGGAAGTTATCCTTTCATAGATATCCTGATGTAAAGTGCAGTACTGGATGGTATAATCCAGATTTTTCCCATTTTCTCCAGCCTTTTGATTCTGCTTTTTGTTTTAAGAATGCTCTTGAGAGCTGTGGCTATTGCACAGGTTGGTAGAGATGCCCCTTCTGAAAAGAACAGTGGAGAAGTAAACACTGTGTTTTGAAGGAGCACAACCTGCTAAAACTGACTAAATCTCACCCTGTCCTCCACAAAACAGAACAAGCTAATCATATACAAAGGCAGATAACACCAAATCATTCTGCAAAACAGTGACACAGTGTCTGCTCAGTGTGGATTTCCTACCTTAGGGGAACCTCTTCACACTGCTGTTTAGGATGTTGAGTCATTTGGGCTAGTTTCAGTGTCTCTCATGATTCTTTCCATCCTTGTCAGAGGGCTAACAGAGTCTATGTTTTGGTAGTCTCAATGGCTGCCCTCAGTGCTCCCTTTCTTACTTAAGTTTGTCTGTCTCCCAAAATACCACCACAGACTGATTTCAGACTGGTTTCAGGCACTGCTTAGGGCTCAGAGTGACTGTCCTCTCTTACAGTAGAAATATAGCACAGTGATACAACCCATGTGGCTTGCAAACACCTACCATCCAGCTTCTCTGACCTCCAGGCATGTCATGGTTTCAAAAGAGTTCTATTGCACATAGTTACCATTGATCACATCTCTCCTGTCTGTTGCTTCAGTCTGCTTTGCCATTGCACTGACTGGAAAAATAGTGCAGAAAATTATCAGCTGCTAGAGCATCCCAAATCACACAATCATTTAGGTTGGAAAAGCCCTCTAAGATCACCAAGTCCAACTACTTTACTTATCACTATCATGCCACTAAACCATCTATATGTTTCTTAAACACCTCCAGGGATGGTGAGTCCACCCCCTCCCTGAGTTAAGTGAACAGTGAGGTTTCCCTTTCCTCTCCAACAGCCAGCAACTCAGTGAACCCAAAGTGGAAGGGTTAGGAGAAAGGTCCATGGAGTAGATACTCTCTGTCCTTGTCTTGTGAGGACTGTGAGAGGGAATGGGTTTATATTGTCTTGATCTGTGACTGTCCAGCTTGTGGATACAGCAGCAAATTCAATGCCCACATTACACCACCACCTCATTATTTAATATGCCCAACTCATCCAGTCTATACTGCATGAGAAAGTTGCTCTGTTGCTGAGAAGATAGAAATGCCTATCACCAGAGTAACGGCCTCCAGAACTTCATATATAACAGTGGATAAAACAATATAGCAGCTTTCTTCAAACAATACAAACATTGAGAGGAAAGTTGGCAAGGGATACTAGTAGAGGTCCCTAGAGGGGCTCTTGAGCAGATTGCTTCTCCACAACCTATGCACACACAAGAATGCCTCTTATGGCTGCGTGAGGATGCAGTTTATAGGCCTGGGCTTGATCTTAATGAAGTCAGCAGGGTATTAGAGACCTGGATGGCTTAACTGAAAGGAAAATGAAGTCTTATTCTTCAAGAAAGATCACTGAGTGTAAAAGAGCAAAGAGTAAGATGGTAGATGGTGGGGGAACTTTAACGAACCACATATCAGAGTGATCAGAGTTGAATGCCTTTGAAAAATGTGACTGGAACCTAAATCAGGGTAAGGGTATAGAAATCTCCAGTTACAGAACACAATTTCACAGAGTCTTTCTGCATAAGGAGCCCATTCCAAGGTCTACATCTTAGCACTCAGCCAAGCTGTGTGCCTTCTTCAGTGACACAGCCCTTCCCAAGGTCATGCCAACCTCAGATATGGTGCAATGCTAGAACAAGAGGCAGCACCACTGTCAGGTGTCAGACACCTTGAGAGTGTACAGAGGCCACAACTCTATCTAAAGACTAGGTAGACAGATTGGTTAACAAATCAGACTATTTCTAGCACATGACATAAACCTCAGAAGCAATTCAGGCCTGTCTCAGCACTGGCAAGTTACCTTAGTATGAATCAGGTTTAAATTGGTCAATGCTTCCAGATGCATACCTTTTAGTGCAAATCCTACTCCTTTCTCACGCTTCCAGAGGACAGCCTGGTCATCTGGCCACAGCTGCAGGGGTGAAATTGGCTCTAGGTTTAGGCTTCACTTCCCCATTCACGTTTCCATAGCCTAAGAAAATACTCTCAGGCACAGGAGCTTTCTGCCACCCCCACATGTCTGGGCAGGAAGGAATGGGATCAGATAAAGAAGTTAATTATGTCAACAAATAAGAGACATTCTCTACTAATAGAAACTCCAGGTCCAAACAGGAGAAGCCCAGTTCTTGTGCTGCTCTGCCAGTGACCCAGCCCAGGTATAGAGAGGGTTTGCAGCACCTAGGGAAGAGCAGAGTGACTGCGAGGAGAGGAAATGCAGCAAGGTATGGTTGGACTTGATGATCTTGGAGGTCTCTTCCAACCTTAAAGATTCTGTGAAGAGGGGAGTGGTTTCAATTACTCTCATGCAGTAAATGTCACATCAGGTCATGATGCAGAGATTAAGGTTTTACTGTCATGAAAAGACTTCTTCAGGGAGCAGGTAGGCATGGAATCCACCAGAGAAGAAGGAAGTTGCTCTGCAGAAGCTGGCCTAAGAATCTATTACCAAAATATTGTTCTGAAGCAGTAACTGCATCACATTTAGGCTTGTTATATCAGGAAGGTAAGTTGTACTTGTCCATCTTTCTATCTACCTCATTCTGCTACAGCAGGTTGTGCTTTCAGAAACAGCAACTGCAGAAAACCTCTAAAAACATCAAGTAATTAAAAGGGACAGCTGGAAGGGTAAAATATTTCAAAGCAGTCTGCAGTCTATTCAAGAATGCTGTAGTAGAGGCACAATGCTGAGAAAGACCTCAAAAGCCAGAGTGATGGGTCAGCAGAATAAAATCATGTTTACGTGAGAACAATAGAAAAGAGCAGAAGTGTCAGCAAGTTAATTCAAAAAATCTACTACAGAAGGTTAGAAAAGAAACTGAATATCCTGCAAAATCAAAAATATCTAAGAATGAGTTAAAAGGTCAAGTAAGATACATGCACTGAGAGTCAATGTGGGTGGAAAACCGGTTTCATTTCTTTGAAGGAATCAACAAGTTCATGGAATGGAAAACATGCTGATATAGTCAGCTTGGATTTTCCAGGAGAAAGTTCTAAAGACCCCCACTAACTTCTCTTAACGAAACTAACCAATCATGGGATAAGGTAGGCAGCACACCCATAACTAATTGTTTTAATTAAAAAGAGATGAAAGAAATGGGGAGATGTCATTAGTGTCTGGCTCTGCTTTAGGGTCTGTGCTATGAGCATAAACATCTGAAAAGGGAATGAAAAGTCAGATGATAAACTCTCCTGACAATACTAAGTTAATCAAAACAGCAATAACAAAAGTTAGTGGCATGGAATGGCAGAAGAACTTAAAAACATCATGAAAGAGCAGCTGAAAATCAGTATTGGTAACTATAAAGAGGTAACAGAGGTAACACAGGACATGTGGAGGAGAAAATAAGCCTGACTTCACAAGCACAGAAGTGACCTGCCCCTCAGGAAAGGGACTTGAGCTTTATGAATCTGAACTTTAGGCATTACTGGCTAAGACAAGGCTTGTTGCTTTTTTGACTGGTTGATATAGCTGGAAAATGCAGATATGGTTTTGAGAGGATGGCAGACTTCAGGGTAAAACAGAAACTCTCCTTAAGTAGCTGAAGAGAGCAATTGGAACCTCTTTTGCTTTCTTTCCTCCAGGCTGAGAAAGTCCAGCTCATTCCAAGTCTCCTTATACAGTTCCCTTAGAGGGAAGAAAAATAAGAGGTAATTTTTAGGTACTAATGTTTCTGATTGGAAAAGCTCATTGCTGCTTCTCCATTAGTTATCTCACCTTTACCTCAGTGTGATACCATGCTCTCTTGGGTAGAACACCACAAAGGATCAGGTTAGAAGCAGACACTGATCCTGTGTGTACAGAGAAAAAGGACTTGACACCACAAGACAAAAATACAGATAATGCTGCAGCAAACCAGGCAGCAAGGTTATCCTTCTGATGCAACCAGTAGATTTTTTTTGTTTTCTCTTAAATTACGTGTTTTGGAGATCCTTCCCTGCTACATCACAAAACTGTATTCTCCTCATTGTTGAGCAGCTACAGCCTGTGATGATTATCTCTGAGCTTTCTTCAAAGGTCGGTCACTACTTCTTCCAAGCTCAAGTTCAAGTCCTCCTGATTGTTCCAAATGCACAAAGCCATGTGCATCCAAGAAGAGAAAAGCCTATGGCTTTGTCTCTTCTTAGGCAAATCAGCTCCTGAAAGCCCAGGGCTGGCTTCCTGCATCCATACAACAGAGATTAGGTTGTTGACATTGTTATTCCTGGCCCTACACTATCTAAAAAGAAAAGGAAGGAGGGTGGGGAGTGAGAAAACAAGAGAAGCTAAACCAAAAGATGAGGCTAAACCCAAACTTAACCTAGTCTTTATACTATTTCAACACAAGCAAAATTGTTTTGTAGGAGGGAAAAGAAGGGAACAGACTGAAAAGGAGAAGTGGATGTGATTTCAAAAGATAAGAACCCACCAGTGGGTCATACATATTTCTAAAAGATGACATGCATCAGCCTGCCACATAGGCTTTCTCCGAAATGATATATGGATGACTGAAGTGTGATAAAGAAATGCAGAGAAAAAAAACACAGAGCCCAAATTTAGATCCATGTGGATTCTTCCAAATATTGCATTTTCGAGTATATTAAAAAAAAAGACAAGGAGGGAGGGGAAAGATGAAGAGGTTTTTTCTTCCAAACAAAACACAACTGTTTCACATCTTCATTTTTTCTTTGTTTCTTCCCTTTTTTCTTTTTGTTTTAATTTCCCTCAACTTCCAGCCTTTGTTCCCTTTGTCTTCTAACACGTTGTTATTCTCAGTATGACAAAAAGTTGTACTTCCAATGCCAAAATTGTTTGATACATTTTATGAAAGAAAATGAAAGACAGACCTTTGACTGCAAGGAGATGTGGAAGTTTGCTTGATGTCCTAATGTGCTATATCCACCATTTGCAGTTAACTCCTTCCCTGGTCAACTGCTGCCTACACATTCCTTAGCAACACTTCTCCTGCCAAAGCAGCTGAAGACATCACCACTTATGCAAAACTGAGAGGTATTGCTTGAAATTTCCTACCCACTTTTTGAGATCAAATTAAGGCTTTCCTGGTGACCAGATCTTTGTGCTGGAAGACCTATGCCCCCCAAAGAATGACCTTAAGTGGCTCTGCGTTTGTATCTGGCAAGAGGAGCAAAGTTTTACTGCCGTTCAATCACAAAGTCTGAGCTGCATTTTAGTCTTTGGTGTATTATTTCCTTGCAGAATGGGATCCTTTAGACCTGTAACATGCCCATGCAATGCAAAGGGCCTGGAAGTATCACCAAGGGCATGATTTTGAAGAAGACAGGGTGGTAAAAGCAGACAGAAGCTTTACAAGGTAAGATGACCTCCACTGGTTGCAGAATCTGATGAGGATGTGTCAATAGCTTGAATCACAGAATCATCAAGGTTGGTTCCAAGACTTAACAACTCTTTCAGTGAATCATAACACCCTGTGCATTTTTGCAGGGCTAGGTGTTAGGAAAGACAGCTTTTTACTTATAAAAATGAGCACTCCTGCAACAGAAACAACTGTCAGACAAATATAGAAGCCTGAAATGTCATTTTTATGCCTTTTTTTTCTTCAGAGTAATACTACACTTTGAAGTATAGCAGAACGTAATGACAGTTTTAAAAAGAAAAAAGAACAGATTTTATTTTAAAGACTAGGTATTGGAGAAGTGAGTCAGACCTGGTCTCAGGCACACCAGAGGATATTTGGAGCTGCTCCATGAGGATTATTTCTTACGTAGGCAAGCATAAGTGAAATCAGGATCTAATAAACTATGGAATAAACAAAGGCAGGTATACCCTTCATTATGGAACACTTGAAAACAAAAAAACACACAATACACACACACAGAAAAGCACATAAATCAAAAAGGTACATACATACAGGCACAGCACTCCCCCAAAAGCTTTCTAGAGTCTGAACCCAAGGCCAGGTACTTCCAGCCAGCACAGAACAGACTCTAAAACTTAGTTCTGTCTGTAGAAGAAACTTCCTAATTTTGGATTGCTGCAAGGGTGTTCAGGGTGTTGTTGAAGAAGTCTCTGGGATGGAAGTAGCATGTAAAGCTACATATCAGGCTGATCCTGGCAATGCTTGTCTGTACAGTTAATCAGGCAAGAGAGTAAAGAGACAGGAGGTCAGAGAAGTATTGCAAGATATAGCAAGGAGAACAAGACAGATTTTGATCTGGAAGTGAAGTTGCATATACATTTCATATTTATTTGTTTAGACCCCAAATTACATGTGGCCTTATGCCTCGTCTTGGCTATGGTGCTTCCCTCAAAGGAAACCTTGCATCTACTAAGGTAAGTTGTTGAAAAGTAAAGGATTTGGTGGTTTAGTGATTTGTGCAAAGCTGGAAGGATGCAGAACCAAGCATAGATAGTTACTGAAAGACATAAAATGGGTAGAAACATACTGTCTTTCAGCAGCATACTTGGCCAAGCTGACACATTATGAAAAAAAAGTACATAATGGCTTAGTTAAAGCATTATATAGAACAACACATTCAACCTAATTATAATTACTTAGGTTTAGGAGTATTTGGCCAAATTTGTCCAGTTTTGGAATACCTCAGTGTAACTTGGCATAAAAAAGAAGGAGTAGTAAAGATCGTAGCCATGCACATGACTCTCTGCTTTGGTCTATGTGTGCTCCACAGCCATTCCAAAAAGGAAAAACAAACAAAAAAGTACAGCCTGCTTCAATTTGCCTGCACTGCTGCCATTTCCATTATCATATGCCCTTTTATAAAACTGGGCAAAAAACCTTTCTGTAGCAGACAGGACTCACTTCTTTCTATTACAGTTATTAAAGCTGTTACACTACATGAGAAAGTTCTTCAGCTTTCCAGGATAGGTACATTTACCAGGATAGGTACTTTCCATCTCTAAAAACATATTTTCAAGAGCACCCATCCAAATACCAAGCATACTTTGCCATCAAACTTTTTTACAGACATGTGTTTCTGGCAGCAATGTTAACATTTGTCTTAACTTGGACTTCAAGGAATAGTCTAAAAGGATCTAGTATGATGACAGTGATGCATGCTATTTGCTGTTCCACATTGCCTATATTCTGCTCATCTAACATATCAGTTATGTGACATGTTACTCACTTTTTGACCTAAATTATTATGCAATCCTACTTTGTGCTATTTAAAAGTTACCTCATTTCACCTTGAATACCACTAAGCAATGAAAGCTGAAGTCATTCCTAACATGGTTTGTGCTCAGCTTCTGGGTTCTACACAGGTAACAGGCCAAGGTAAGACCTTATTATCTGACAAACTGCTATGTGGTTGGAATTAGTCTGAACATCTAGTTTGGACATCTGAAACAATCACACTTTTTCAGAAGACAATGACAACATGAACTCACAGGATTTATGACTGTTTTTTATGGGAATTGTAAAGATTGGATTTGGGGTCCTCTAATAGAGAGATTGCAGAGAAATTGGCAAACGTATTAATAGTATGGTACCCTAATAATAGAGTAGAAGTCAAACACAGTTATGGCCAAGAGAGACAACTATGAGGTGTCTCAATCCCACAGAGGTAATGGGATGAATCCTGCTGTCCTTGCTAAGCCTTTTTCCTAAGAACTCCATGGATGTGATCCAAACATAAAAGATCCTGCTAAAATAATCTCTGTCCTGGCTAGAAAGTCACTCAGGACATCTAAAACATAGAAACTTCCATAACCCTTCCCTAAAAGAATTGGAATTGGTGTCCAAGTCCTACACTAGGAACAAAACGTGGTCATTTTTGCCACAGGTCTCACTTGCTCCAAGTCATTCAATACTTATTACACCAAGAGCAAGACAGCAAAAGGTCTGAGAGATCTCCATCCTGGATTATTTATAACACAACTACACACTACCAGGTGAAAACAACTTCTATGATATTTATTCAAATCAAAATGCTAAAGAGAAACTTTAGTTCTACCGTTGGTTATTATTCTGTAATTCCACAAAAGCAGTTTCACTGCCTCTGATAAATATTTATGGAGCAGGACAACTTAACTTTGGAGCATGGTTCCCCTTGTTTCTGCCTGACAGTAACACCTCACTGTGACTCTAAGCAGGTCCCAGGCTGTCTTTCAGAGGGTTCTCACTGCTTGCTAAGAAAGATCCCCTGGCACTCTTCACAAAAGTAGGGCTATTAACCTCTCTGCCCTGACCACATTCCACTTTTCACTAAGCACCACTGAGGGAAAAACTAGTTTAGTAGTAACTCAGAAGGATGAGAGCCACCCACTGCACCAAAATGATCACACTTAGCAGCAGCCTGAATATATATGTACATAGATATGTGTGTGTTTATAGGATATATACACAGTGTGTGTTGAACAGAGACCAAAGAGTGATCTGAGGTAGTGGTGATTATTCATTGTGTCTTAGAGTAATGTGTTACATCCTTCAGTGGCAAAACTGTCAAGATGTTACATGAGCACGTTTACTCACATGAGGTATGCTCTAGAACAAACACAGCATTTTCTCTACTGCTCCAGCATCCAGGGAGAAATCCCTAATCCATGCCTTAAACTAGTGGCTTTATACCAGCAAAAAAAACCAAACAAAAACAAAACCAACAAAAAACAGGGAATGAGTCCCACGTTATTTCTGCCATCCCACTGTTTCCTCTCTACACTGTGGCTGCTAAGAACAACTTTCCTGCTTGATATGTTGTTCTTTCTGCCAGCTGCCACCTCAAATTAGGCTTTCTTGTGTTGTTTGGTAGTCAGGATCTTTGGGTTCATGTCAGGAGATGCATTTAACATACTTCTGATACTCCAGCATAAGCAGCTGTGACATGTAGGCAGCTCTGAACATCCACAACCATCACCACCAATTACTCCCTTTATTAGCCTGACCTTGTGGTGGATACCCAGGGAGAATTCCACTGTCAGTCTAAGCATTTCACAGCTTCCTATGTTTCACGGAGATATATATATATATATATAGGCTATGTTTCACATTTCACTTGTTTGCTGCCCTCCCAAACACCAGCTTCTTAATTTTGGCTGCTTCAGTAATAAGACATAAATCACTTTTTGGATGGCTGTTGGACCATTTTTCTGCTAACAGCTGTCAGATTGCATTAGGCTGCATTATCCAGGATGAAGAACGAGGGAGAGGTGGAGCACAACATGCTCAGCCTAACAAATTTATTATACTGCTCAGCTGATAGGCCTATTCATCTTTCAACACAGAGTACAATAAGTCCTACTAACCCAAACGTAACAGCACTCCAGGAAAATGTTAAGAATGTAGATTATATACAAATCAGAAAACTGATGCTGTGTGTTCAGCTCCTCCTTGATAATGGAGCCGATGTATTTTGGGCATTTGTTACGCTCAGGATGCTTTAATGAAAAGACATTTATAATGCCATTTCCAAGCACAATGGAAATCTCTATTGAACAGTAGGATTGTTTAGTTTGTGGTTATGTTTATGCAGCTCAAATACACTCAGGGCTTGTCTACACTGCAGGCTGTAGGGTGACACAGAGAAAGAACTTCTCAGCTGAGGTAGCTCATGGCTTCCTAGGGCAGTGTGGCCATTCTCTTGGCCCACATTTTGGAATCACACACAGAACCAAAATCAGTCAGGTTGGAAGAGATCTCGAAGATCATCAAGTCCAGCCATCTACCTATCACCACCACGTCACTAAACCATGTCCCTAAGTACCACATCTAGAGGTTTCTCAAACACCTCCAGGGATGGTGACTCCACCCCCTCCCTGGGCAGCCTGGGCCAATGCCTAACAACCTGTTCAGTGAAGAAATTTTTCCTGACATCAAATCTAAACCTTCCCTGGTGCTACTTGAGGCCATTTCATCTTGTCCTCTCACTGTTAACCCGGGTGAGGAAACCTACCCCCATCTCACTCCAACCTCCTTTCAGGTAGTTGTAGAGAGAGAGAACCTCTCCCCTGAGCCTCCTCTTCCTCAGACTAACCAAATCCATTTCCCTCAGCTACTCACCATAAGACTTATTCTCTAGACCCCTCACTAGCCTCATTGCTCTTTCCTGTTTCACCTGGAAGCAGATGAGTACCCACCTAGAACAATGTGGGAAGTCCCAAGGGTGCCCAAAGCTCTCCTCTCTCTTTGCCTGAAAAGTCTCATTCTTATGTTTTGAAGAGGTCATACCCAGTCTGAAGCATCCCTAGTCATGTCTAGCATCTCAGAATCACTGGGCTTCTCTGAAACTAGCATGTTTTTTTAAAATGGGCTGTAAAAACTAGCAAATGTGAGAACCTGTTCAAAAGCTCTAACCTCAAAGGAGTTTTTATAGCTATTTTTATCAATTCCTGAAAGTGAAATTTGCAAGTGGAATTCTTCTGACAGAACAAAACAGACTTTTTTTTATAAGAGCAAAAAATAAGCACTTACAATATGTACATTTGTTATAGTATAGATTATTTAGGCTGTAATAGTCCAGGCTATAGAGGATTTTCTAAGTGGAACAAAGTTTTAAAGAGCTGTTAAAAGAAATATTATTCTTCTTCCTTTCCCATGCAAAGCTCCCTGCTGCTTCTGCAGTTATGGGGAGTTCCTTAAATCACAGCATCCAGACTCCATGTTAAGGAATACACAAATTAAAACCTTTACAATTCCAACTTTTACCTAATTATCTTTACAGCAGCACTCACAGTGTGGGGAACACTGTACACTGTGTGGTAATGTTAATTATGTGCAAATGGCAATTGTAAAGGTTTTAATGGTGACCTCTGTAACTAGAAACCTTCTTGATCATGTCTACACTCCTAAGTGTAATCACATACCAGTGGCTATAACACCAAAATCCTCTCCTGGAATATACTAAAGTCTGGGTAAAATCTGGGGTGGACTCCTGAGGAACAAATTCTTCTTTGGTTGCTTTTCAGAAGGTGTTAAATGCCTCCTCCTTTCCTTCAGTAAAACTAACATTTGAACAGTTGGACAATGATTCTGAATCATTTTATAGAACTATGAAGGAAAGCTGATTTAACCAAAGATTCATACAAAGTAATCCATGCTGAGTTGAAATGAAAACATATGCAAATCAATGTTTGAATAAAGACTTTGTCAGGGCTTTTGTTTCCTATCTGGATATCAGCACTATTGCACCTACCACCACCCCCATGTTTCTTGTGCCTTCTGAGACCTATCTACAACCCTTACAGTCCCTTGCTAGTTCAGAAGATTCTGCATTTAACACACACACATGCACTTACTTGAAATCAATTCACCACAATATGAACCTCAGGTTTTGTGGCCATTTTTTTATGGAAACAGCACATAGACTTGGGACAATCTAGTGAGAGCTGCTTTCAAATCCACAATGCACCAAAGCCCAGATTTTGTGCTTTCCAGCTCTGTTACCAAGCTGTGCAGGTAGCCAAGACTCTCCCTACAAACCATGAGTTACCATGAGCTATGAATCATCTAAACAAGGGTCAACACCATGTCTCAAAGTCTGGCCAACACCTCAAAGAGGCTTTCCTCTGGCACATGGGAGCTAAAACTCCTGAAAACTTACATTTTTTTGCTAAGACTCAAAGAGCACTGGACACCACTGTGTCTAGTCAGCTTTGCTGGTTGCAGTGAGCAATAAGTGAGAACAGATTTTATTTTTTTTTTTTTTGTTCTCTTCGTCTTTGAAATTAAGTTCATGTGAGCTGCCTTCTGTGCTCAGCAAACCTGCACTTAGAGCTTGGTACTAAGCAGGAGTGTTATTCCTCACTCCTTCAGTGCAGCCAGACAAAATCTAGGCAGGTTTTGTTTTGAAGAGGTTAACCATCTCTGAACCTCAGAAGTGTTTTGAGTGTTAATGATCTCTGGTCAATTCTGCCTTGCTTTGAAATAGCCCAAGCTGATGCATCTGTTTATTTGAACTCAGATTAGCTAATGCAGTTGTTTATTTTACCTTAACTAGGCCACTAAAACACTTATTCTATAGAGTTTTAATCATTAATTCCTAAGAAACATCTTTTCAGCCTAAGGAAAAAATTGTTCACTTTGAGTGGGAAGAGCAAGATGATTTTATCCACATTTGGGTCTTGTTGTTTTCAAAGAGGAAGAGCAATGACAAAATGTTGAGACCATTACATATGTGCAAAATTATTTGTTTCATTTTTTAACCAAGGGAGATGAATGCAATTATTTAAATTTTGGGTTGGACAAAACTTTCCCTCGACACTACAGTCTACATATTTTAATTTGGTTTAGTGCCTGGATAATTTGTATAAAGCCAAAACCCAAAAAGTGCATTCTCCATCTCTATCACTCCAGCTATATCAAAGTAGTTTGCTTGTCAACTGCTTTTTAACCTCTCTCCTCTGTTAGAAGACATCATCAGTATCAAAAAGCTTGCTCTAATTTCCTTGCATGAAATGAAATTCTTGGGTCAAAAGAAACCTTTTGAATTGTCAGAAAGGGTTATATTGATAGTTTCAAAATAGAAACATTCCACTTCTCATACTGCAATGAGAGTTTCTGTTGAAATTTACCTATATTCAGTCTTAATGAATGTTAAAAGCCTAAAGGAAATCTCTCCTGACCTGAAATGACATTTCTTTCCAATCTCTGTCTTGCTGCTTGGCAAGAAAACTGACAAATTTTCATTCTGGGTGGACCAAATTAAATGTTTTTATTGTTGTTGATTTCGGTTTTGGTTTGGCCAGCAGACAAATACAAAGAAATAAAGTCTTTATACAACTCAAGTCTTCAGATTAGCAAGAACTAATTTGATCAACAAGACCCTCCTTCGGGTTTTACACACAAACAACAAGGAACCCTATTTGTTTTCCCAGGGTTACTTCATACTTATGCAAGAGAAGAACGAGCAAGATTTCCTGTCAAAATAGTAACAACAAAAGAGGTTGTCTGAGAAAAAAAAAAGAAAGGAAAAGAAAAACAAAGCAGTGTAGTAGAGCTGCATCTCTCCTGTGTGTTGCTCGACACCAGCTGAAACCAAACTGACTTGAGACTCTGCAGAAGCAGAGTTTGGAAGCAAGCAACATAAATTCAATCCTGCAGCAGCAGAGCAACTCCCCCAGACACTGCTGCTCTGGGAGGAATCAGGGGAGTTTCAAGGGTCTGTGGGTGGAAATGAGGATTAGGAAGAGCCAGAGGGACTTGGCTGACCTTTGCTAACTTCCTGACCCTCACTTTCCACCCCTGGGATCCAGGCTCTGGTCGTGGGAACAGCACCTGCCTTCCCCAGCACCATCTCCACAGAGGCTTCTGCCGCCCCGTGGACTGGACCACAGCTAGGAGAAAACCTCCTGTGCCTCATCCACCCTGCTGCCGAGTCCACAGGAAGGGGGTAGCGGTAGTGTGGAAAACATCTGAGGTGTGGTGGTGCAAAGTGGTTCATTGCTGCAAGTTGTTCTAGACCCTCACTGAGATAAGTGCCCAGCCCTGTCTCCTTGGGGAAGATCTCAGCTGATGGGGTCCTATGGGCCCTGACCCAGAAGACAGCACCAGAAGTAGAATCTGCCATCATCTTTAACCACAGCCTGTGCCCAGAGGTGGTTTTGGGTCACAGAGATGGACATCAGAAGCTAATCAACTCTTTGTTTTCAGCCATCCAAAGCTATACCACCAGCATCTCCTTTAGAGTAAAAGTTTAAAGCCACCAGCTGCAAGGTAGAAAGAATCTGCATAACAGAAACAAACTGAATATTGAATATACTTCCTGTAACATGGTGACACAGAGAATGACAGTAAGGTACACACATTTCAGTGCATATGCATGCAGTAGACAACCACATGTGCTACAGACTGAAACCATAGCCCCAACTGGGTCAACACCTACACTTGCATCAATTTCTATACAGAAAGATCCTCATGTGGGGAATGTGCTCTGAGCACACCTCTGAGTCTGCACATTAGTTACCCTTAAATTCCTGTTTAGAGGAAGAACATTTACCCTACAGGGGTGATTAATCATATGCCACATATCATGTCAACACAGCAGTCATAAATGACCCAGTACCCACCACAAAGCACAGGCCAGTGGTGTCACCACTAGCAAACATTTTGGCCCTGCAACATTGATTGCAGACCTGGTGCAAAACCTGAGATTTCTGTTGAAGTAAACACTTTTTCCCTTTCCTTCTGTCTATGCTTTCCTATTTCCCCCCCTCCTTTTCCCTCTGTTCTCTCCTTTTCCTTCTTCTGAATAACACCACTTTGACATATTTGTCGAAGTGTCTCACCATGCCTAATCAAATCTTAACAGTAACTTTAACATAGCTCTTCTTCTATCTATCCTGTGTAATTTTTCTCTCATTTCTATGACTTGAAAAAAATATATATATTTTTTTATAACAGGAAACTAACAGAATATTTCTCATGTAAAATAGGAAAGATCTGTAAATGTCCAGACAAAAGAGAATTAAAAAGAATACCGAATATTGTATTGATATATAAAAACACAGTAAAGATGTTTTAGCAGGGTTAGTTTACAACTTGTCCTAAATAAGGGGCAAGGGCAATGCACCTCTGTGCTTGCCTAGCCTAGGTTCAAATCAAAGTCAGTTAAGTTAATGTAAAAAAGACAGGAAGTAACAGGCTTCAAAAATATGGACATGCAAGAAGACTTCTAACATTGCTATTAATCTTTATTCATTATTTTATTACCACTGTGCTATAGATATTGCCTTTTTCCTCTAAAAAATAGAATGCAATAATGTAAATAAGATAGTGCCCAGCAGACAATTATTCCCTATTAAATTCCACAGGCAGGTAGTAGAACCTGGAGCAGAAAATTATTAATGCAGAGAAAAGATGGACAGGTTGATGTCTGCAGGTGAGCACAGGTTTTGAGATAAACAATGAGGCAACTCATTATCTGAAGAATCAGTAAATGGAGGGAAAGAACTGTCTCTCAGGATATCAGATCTTGGTGGTTACTGCAATCCCTATTAGGTAAGTAAGATTTGGATCTGTCTAGAACTATACAAGAAGCAGGAGAAGGTGAGACCTCCATTCTGATTTTGATCTTGCATCCTGGGACGTGTCCATTTCAAGATATTTTTACTCAATACATTTGTCTCCGCACCTGCTGCCCGTTGTTCCCCATCCTTGGAAGGGCAGAAATTAGCAGAGATAAGCAGTTCTTTATGGTCCTGCCTTGTAGCTTGGCCCATGCTGCACAAGAGCATAGTTCCCACAGGGTCTAGTCATAGACCTGATCTGGGAGTAGTGCTCCCCTTGTAATATCAAAGAACTCAAGAAAAGTGAGTTGGGGAGTTCCCAAAGTGAACTGCCCAATGTGGTAGTTAGGCTAATGCCATAAAAGTGAAAGGTCTATTTTATGAGCCCTTAGTGAGAAATAAAATTGTGAATAAGCTACTGATCCTGTTCTCAAGAAGGCAGCTCCACTAAGGTCTTATATCTTAGTTTCAATAACAACACAGAAACCTGCTGATTTATTGCAATGTTGTCTCAGAAACTTTTGGGATGCTTCAGGTGGCTCCAAGTAATGCTGGAGCTTTAAGCAACAAAATGCTTGGATGAGTTCAAGCATTCCGGGTTTTCCTGTGCTTAATATGTTGCATTTCTATCTTGAGATGTAATGTCACAGATGGTAATATTAGTCATGAAAGAATAAAATAAGCCAAGTCCATAGACAAATTGACATGGTGGAGAGGCAGAGAGAGAGAGAGAGAAAGGAGAGGAAGGAATGAGAGAGAGCAGTGAATTCCTAGAGCAAACAAGTTTTCTTTTGGAGCTCCTTTCTCCACCCTGAACACCTTCTCAAGATCTCTGTGTTGGCAAGAGTAGCCATGGCAGGCTGTAAATCCTTAACCTGGCTGGTATCCACTTCAAAAATAGAGCAAGGAGTGTGGTGAAAATACTTGGAAATGAATGGATGAACTTAATTTAACAATGGGCAGCCATCCCACAAATTCTCATGCAAACCAGTAGTGGCTTCCTCTCTCTCTCCCTTTTTTTTTTTTGGTGTTAATTAACTACAAAAACTCTTCTCCAGCAAAGGGATTTAGAGTGTTTATCTTATCTTTGCACCTTTCAAATGTCTTTTTTTTAACCATTTACATACTTCCCATTTTATCTCCCATGAAATGCTTAAGGGAATGATTCAGAGAGATTAAATTCAAGAAATGAGAAGAAAGAATAAGACAGTGATTGAAGGCACCAATTGACAGACACGTTATAAAGCCAATGAAACCAGGTATGGCTTATAGCATTGTGGGAGATTGTCTTCCAGCTCAGCACACAACATGATCACGAGAGCCTCTGCTTGCTAAGTTAATTCTGTTTCCATGAACAGAGGAAGTGGAGGTGATGTTAAGTGAGGTGGCACACTTCCATGAAAGGAATATAACTCTTGAGTAACTTCTAAAGTCAAATATGCAACCCTATTGAAATAAATTCAAGCGTAGAACTGCACCCAGTGAAATTACCCTTCTCATCTCTGAGTCATCTAAGTGTTTGGGAAGATAGGGAGAAAGATAACAACAGGACCAAAGAGTTATGAACCCATACAGTTGAGAAATTTTGTAAAAAAAAAAGAAAAAAAGAGAGAGAGAAAAATATTTCTCCTATAGTAAATTTAACAGTCTTTGCCCAAGTTCGGCTTGGAAACATTTTCCCTATGCACTTTGGTTGACTTTACAGAGGTTGGTATGCTGACAATTTACAAAAGTTTGATAGTTGAACTCTCAAGGAGGAAGGACAGAAAAGGGTGGCTTGCAGGTGTAAGGCAATAGAATGGAACAAACCCATTTTTAGGCTGAGCATTAGGGAAAATTCCCAACACTGATTTTATTGTGCTACAGAAGAGAGCCCTCAAGTGAAAGGATAGATGCCTAATAGCCTGAGATGGAAAATCCTGTATACTGAGAGTACAATTCCACTGGCAAGGAAATGCATAATTTGAGGTCTTTTCCATCTCTATGATCCTATAACTTGGGGCCATTCCAAAGAGTAAGGTAAAAGGAAAGATATATTGAACTTCTGCCTCTGTGTCATAAAGCACTTGATCTATCCTGGCATATTCAGGCACATAGACTGGAATTATTCTATTTGAAAGATTTTACTCCTTGGGAGGAGAACTGATCATTCTCCAGAGATTAGACAAATATAGTGAGAGCAGAAATAATGGCAAGAGTTACCCTTTAATGCCATTTGACAGTCTTGCTGCACTGCCTGGGTTCCCCTGAGAGAGAAATAGCAAGTTAAGTTGCATTGAAAATGAGGTTTTTTTCATTTTCCTTACATTTGTTATATGTCACTCTCATTCTCTGTATCCAGTCCACAAGGCAGAAGGTCTGATTCTCATCCATCACTTTGTTTTATCCTATGCTTAAGGAGTAGGATAGAAACCTACAGTCACTCCTCTGATACTGAAAGAAATCTCTAAGATCAAGTCCAACCACCCACCTATTTCCACCATGCCCCTAAATCTTGTCCCTAAGTATCACACCTGCAGGAATGGTGACTGTACTGCCTCTTGCAAGAATGTGAGAGTACACAGAAATTTGGCCTAGCCAAAGCCTTCTACTCTATTAAAGTCTAGAGTATGGGTAAACAATTTCAAAGTCCCACTACTTTTATTAACATTTAGCAGAGATATATTTAACAGAAATAGATAGAAGGGTTCAGATAGTTAGAATGACCATTTCCAAGTAATTTAGGGCAACATAAATGAGATCTCAGCCTTTCTGCCAAACAAGAATATAGGAAAATTAATCTTTGGTCAGCTGAAAATATATTGTCACTAAGTAACAAAAAAAGTAAATTTCATGTTTTTTTTTATTTTTCCAACCTGCTAGATACATAGGCACAAAATGTGACTTTTCAAGACGTGGACACCAGAGGATCCCCTGCCTCCCGATGTTCCCTCTAACTAATTTAATCTGCATAGTCAGGATAGCTCAGATATGTTTTTTCAGCTCATGAATCATGTTAACTATACTCTAGCAACAGGAGGAAAAAGTACAAAGAGCTGCTTCTGCTCCAGAACCAACTTCAATCCTTGGATATAAACATTTATTTCTCTTTGGGATTATCTTTGTTTCCAGTGAAAAGTAAGATTTGACAAGCTTTATTTCTTAAAGAAGCACAATCCTAAAATGTGCATGAATAAATATAGCCCGTTCAGGCTAGGATGTGCAGTTCATAACAATTGGAGACATGGTGGAGAGGCAGGATGTGGAGTGGTGGGAAAGACTTTTTTGAGTGTGGATATCAAAGGATGAAAGTCTATTGGTGGAAATAAAACAGAAAAAAGAAAACAACAAAAAAAACCAATGTCAAGACCATTTCATCTTTTTTTACCATTTTGTGGTGGTAAAATTATTCAGTGTGTTGATGGCCAACTGACTACCTAGAATAGCTCTAGCTGTGGGACATGAATCTAGCGCCATGGGTCCCAAAAGCTAGAAAACTCTGAACCACTGAACTTTGTTATTTTTGTAAGGTGAAGAAATATTTCTCCTGTAATTTATGAATGAATTTTATGGCAGTTCTGAAAATTGTCAGAATTAAAAGCACTTGGCAGAGTCTTGTTAAAGAAGGTGTCCTTACAGAACATGAAGATGGTGTTATCTGCTGTGAGGTTTACTCCAAGAAAGAAAGAAGGTTAAATGCTTGTCTTATGACTTTACAGGTTTTGATATAGGTGAACAATATCCTAAGGCTATCATCACACAATCATTAAGGTTGGAAGAGACCTTTAAGATCATCAAGTCCAACCACCTACCTATCACCAACATGTTACTAAACCATGCTACTAAGTACCACATCTAGATGTTTCTTAAACACCTCCAGGGATGGTGACTCCACCACCTCCCTGGGCAGCCTGGGTCAATACCTAACAACCCTTTCAGTGAGGAAATTTTTCCTGACATCCAATCTAGATCTCCCCTGGTGCTACTTGAGAGACAAAGTCTCCCCTGAGCCTCCTCTTCTCCAGACTATATAATCCCAGTTTCCTCCACTATTACCCTGAGGAACCACGTAAAACATGGACAATGAATTTATAGACCAAGAAACTTCCCAAACCTTGTATCATTTAACAATTTCTATCCAAGGTCACAAACTGCAGACAGGTTGCATGATGCTTCTTGTGAACTATCCTGATAGCCACAGAGGTCAGTCACCAGCCCACAAAGCTACACAAGAAAGCTACATCTGCGTGCAATTCTCATGTGTATGTACTGGTGTTTATCTTCTCTCTCAGCAGACAGTACACAAAGAGATAGGGCAGGACATATTCTCCATCAGGAACAGGATAGTTCCTCTTGGAGATAAAGCTGATTGGGGTCATTTAGATGAGAACCATGTCAGACACTCTGAACGTCATGATCACAGAATCATTATGGTTGGAAGAGGCCTCTAAGATCATCAAGTCCTACTGTCAACCTATCACCACCATGTCCCTAAGTAGCACATCTGTGTTTCTTAAACACCTCCAGAGATGGTGACCCCACCACTCCCCTGGGCAGCCTGGGCCAGTGCCTAAAATGATGGGACATTTGATGTCTGTGGAACAGGCAGTGGCCAAATACCTTGATGAATTGTGCCCTGAATTGTGGAATCCTCCTATCTGGGGTCTTGCTTTTTCAATATTGTTCATACTTGCTTGAGTCTTCAAAGGTACTAACCAAAACATAATTGATTGCACCATTAGCTATTTTCCCCTCCTCTCATCACTCTTCTCTCTGTACTCAATTCTCTCATTAGGTTGAACAAGAGAGCAAAACTAAGCTAAGAAAATGCCCTAGAAAAATGCTGAGGATAGATTTTTGGCAAAGAACCCATACTGCATGCTCCACAGGGCTGAAAACTAACTCTATGATCACCCAATCATAGAGAAGATTAAGTCAGATGCTTCTCAGATACACATAGCAAAAGAAGAAGAGATAACAGTTGCTCAATCCAGCCACAGAAATTTGGCCTGAATATAACAAAAGAAGTCTTCACTGTGAGGTTGTGCAGCATGGACCAGGTACCCAGAGAGGCAGGGGAACCTCTGTCTGTGGGAGATATTCAAATTTCAGCTGGAGAGAACTTTAAGCAACCAGACCTAACTTGGATTTGAGCAGAATGGACTAGATAACCCTCTGAGGTCCCTTCCAACCTACATGAGTTTGTTGTTCTAACTGATACAACTCCCCTCTGTATTTACAGAAGAAAGCTGTGTCTCTCTTTCCCCTGATGGTATCAGTCTGTAATGTGATTCAGTGAAGGACATAAAATGTTACAAGAGGTGGCAGCTCCAGGACCCTTTGCAACACTTCCTGACTTTTTCCACCCCTGGGGTGAAAGACAGGGAGAGGTTTAGTTAAAGGCATGGCAGCTGATGCAAGCCCTAAAGATGGCAAAGATGTGACGACAACAACGTAGACTGAGATATCTTCGGCATCTGCATTGTATGGCACTTCATAAACGTTTTTGGGCACAACCTGCTGCCCTGGTGTCCTGTCACATGGCTATCTGTAAGAGGGTTGCTGGCTGTCCTGCAGTGGTGGCTTCCAACCCTCTTTATGTCTTTTCTTCAAGGGGAGATGGAGGCCAAGGAAAACCCACCTGGCGGAGGCTGTCGGCCGAGGGAATACTGTTGACAGATCGGGGCCAACCTCCCTGCTGAGACTCTCAACAGAGAAGGAAGCAGAAGGCACACGTGGTCTCAGAGCCCTTTGGCTTTTCTTGGACTAACTTGATCCCTGAAGTCTGCAGGAAAGCTGAACTGAGGAGGCAAACTGCTCCAAAAGTAAATGCCGCCTGGGGACTTGGCCGGGAATGAGACAGCCCCGTTCCCCAGCCAAACTGTAAATCTAAAATTTTGAAAGAAACTTTGGAATTTTCCTCAGAAAAAGCTCAGCCATCAGGAGGTCTGGCTGCAATGCCAGTGCCAGAAGAAGCAGGAAAAACTGGCCTGAACTTCAACGAACAAGCTATTCCCTGATTGCCCAGTGATTGACAAGCTTGGCTTTGAGCTCCGCTCCTTCCACACACTGCAGCAGCGCTCAGAAAAAGCACCTACTATACAAAAGACCAGGAATTCTGTGGGTGGGAAGAGCCTGCTTTCCACTCAAGGCACCCCTCAGGAGTCAGCCAGGAGCAGCATGCTGCTCTCAGTAGCAGCAAAAGGTTTCTACAGTTGAGAAAACAAAGTTGAAAACAAACAGCTGCATAATGTATCGCAGGGAGGCTTTTGCAGCACAGAGATAGTGGGGTCATAAACAAGTCCCCCAGCAACTGGAGGAGATCCAACAAGGCACAAGGCCTAAAAAGAATGATTTGTTTTGGTTTTGGTTTGTTTTGTTGTTTTTTTTTTCTTTACTCTTCCCGAGATGAAATGCACACTGCAGGAAAATCCCGTGCAAATCAGCAGAGCCTCATGGAAACCACGAGACCATCAATAAAAGTAATAAATGGAAAGGGTTAGAATAATATATACTTAGCACTTTACATTTGCAAAGTGCTGACAGGACATCAATCCTCAAAATACCCTGGTGAGGGCAAAGGCAGCTTTAACATTTTGAGGTGGGCTTGGGAAAGAGTTTTTGCTCTCAAATTGATCTGACCTGACTTCTGTTCATCAGGGTGGTGCTATTCAAAGTTAAACTGGATTATAGTATTTTCACACCAGATAACATGATGCTTCATTGTTTCTCCTCCTCTGAACATGAGAAGCAGAACCAAGTCAGTGTTTGCTAGACCACACTTTCATGCTAGCACTGTAAAACTGCTTTCTAAGGTCAATTCTTCCTCTTAGCTTGGGCCTGTAGACCACTGTGTTTACTATCACTGGAGAATTTTATTACATTCAGTTACAGAGTTAACCTTTTTCTCCAGTTAAATAACCGTGCAAGGCACAGTTGCCAGTAATTCACATACTGAAATATGAAGACTAGCCTTTTCCAAAGAACTGAGAGAATTGCCTCCAAGACAGCCAGAAAAGGAAAACAAGAGAAAATAATTTATATTTTATAAGTTCAAAGGGCTGCTTTTTATCTTCCACAGATTATTAGTTCAATACAGTTTGGAATTAGCTCTGCCTCTCCTGATGCTCAGGTCAGGGGTGAGGGATGGGGGGGGCAGTCAGTTGTTCAGCTTATTGCACATTTTTTGTTCCAGTTTCCAGTTGTTTTTGTTGGGGCTGTGATTCTTCTACTACCTCTGTTACTATTCATGATCTCAGTAAGTAAAAATGTCATAAATTCTGGTGACTCCTGTGTAGCTGTGCAAGATGGGTTTCATTAAAATAATGAGATAAAGTATATGGCAGTAAATAGAATATTTGTGTCAAATGCACAAAAGCTATGATAAAAAAAAGGTTGTCAGTCATTAGTTGAAACCTAGGTCTTCAAGAGAAATGATGAATCAAAACCCAGACTAGGAGAGGCGAGTTGGTGGCTACAGAAAGGGGAAGAAGAAAGAGATCCAGAGAATAACCCACAGCTCAGTAGATATGATATTTAGCCCACCTGCATGATATTTCATGTTCTGTCCATGTAACAGCTGAAAGAAGTAGTACTTGAGATCTTTATAAATCTTGGGACTGATAGGATTCACTGTTGTAAGCTGTACTTAATGTGATAACAGAGCAAGAACACTCATCATAAGTAATAGGCAGCTAAAAAGCTTTAAAAAAACCCCAACCTACCCTAAAATAAACCCCAAACCCAAACAAAACAACACTCATGCCAGCACAATGTGAGATTTCCTGAGTAAGGAAGGAATTGCTAGTGAACGTCTTAACCAGAATTTATTAGCAATGTCCTTCTGAGAAAAATAAAACCCAAACTAAGCAATAGCCTTTAGAATCATGGATGTACAGTGACTTGCAGGAAAATGCCCTAAGTCACCCATTAGAAGGATGCTTCAAGAGCACCCTGCTAGCAGAAATGATGGAATCAACATGTGCTGCCAAACTGTGGCACAAGGAGATATTTGGTGGAGGCATGTGCAAGGGCACCTAAGGAAAGAAAGGAGGCTCTGCAGTGAAGTTCTGCCAGATCTCGCTGTGCTGGGGATTCCCAAATCCATCTGTAACACCCAGCAGATGATTTCTAGCTAACATCAGGGTTGGGTCTCTCTATACTGCTTGAGTAAAGAAGTCAAATTAGGGATGAGAAATGACTTCAAAATATGCCAAATATTTTAAATATGAAGTCCTCAAAAAGACTAAATCATCTCTTCTTTCTTAGTAATAGTGAGAGGAGGTTTAGAAGGATTTGAAATTACCAACCACTTCACATCACACCCTTGGACATCTCCTCAGTGAACATAATCAATCAAACTAAAGAATTGTGACCAGTAATTTCCATTCTGCTATCTATTAGATGAAAAGCAATGACAAGTCTGTCTGCACACAGACTGTGGGTACAAGATTTCAGTGACCCAAGCAGATCCTAGAAAGATAATAACTACTTCTCTCAGTTGTCCGAACTCCGAGTTCAGAAGTTTAAGCTGATAGAGATAGTGCATTTTGCCATTGTAAGCTCTCTCTTCTGCTTATCTTTAGATTTTATGCTGTGCTTACTCCAGCGGTATTCCTTCTAGGCTACTTTTCCCACAAACACACTCTTGCCAAACTCCTAATGAACCATTCATCCAGTGTCTTGATATAAAAAAAACCCTCACGCAAGACATGATAAACACTGAGGCAATTAGCTACACCACCTGCCCCATTCCACCTACACTGACAGAAGACACACCACATCAACAACAAACACAAATCTGGATCCAAACCCAGACCAGTGAGATGTCCTTCTACAAACTTCCAATTATGTTTATTTTTGGCTACTGAAGAAGACAAACTTCCTTCTTGCATCCCATTAGTTTATCCCAGGAAGACTTCAAAATTAGAAAACAGAAAAGCTTCTCAACAAACTATCAAAGAAAGTTGAAAGAAAAAGAAAACACAAACCAAAACACATAAATTACAGGAAATCATGTGCCCTGTAAACAGATTGGCATAGAGGAAATGCAGACATTCCTTTGGAAGAAAGGACTTCTATTTTGTGGCAAAAACTGAATATATAACTCATGCTACTTCTACTAAGTAAACCCTAATCACTATACATAATGCATATGCATATTTGAGGTTGTATGTTGGCTAGGGGTTAGAAAAACAGAACCAACCCAAACCAGACATTCCTTGCTCCAAGACGCAAGTACCTATTTACTGCTCTAAGAGGGAACCATTAAAGGAGAGCTCCTTTCTTGAAACTGTTCCCACAAAAGAATATATTAGCATATCTACACAAACTCTTTTGCAGAAGAGTTGAATAGAGAAAAAAAAACAACAAACCCAGGCATGTTCAGTTCACAGACACAGAAATAAAATAAGTATGGGTCCCCTACATATCACTTACAGGAAAAATATGGTTGTTGTTATTATACCTTGCGTTCCTATCGAGTTACTTACTACTGTCAGTGAAAATACTTCCACTGTTTCAAGGTGTTTGACTCAAGGGAAGATTTCCAAGTGCACAAAGCTTAAAGAATTTTCATAGTTTCACTGATTTTAATGAGAATTGATGACAACCACTAGGTAACCACAGAATAACCCAGGTAAATGATAATGACATTAGATTGAGTACTGTATTTTATTCTATTTTCAATAATTTCTGAAGGATCTAGGGGTGCAATGCTATTTAGATCTATGTCAGAAGAGATGTTAAAATACAAGGATGGCAACTGTATTATTTAACATAGCACTGGTAACTACTGGAAGAGACTTCTAAGACCATCAAGTCCAACCATCTGCCTGTCACTACCATGCCACTAAGCCATGTTACTTGTTTCCATGGTCATGGCACAGAAATCATGGAGCTAATGAAAAACTCTTGTGACAAACCCTTAGGAAAAAAAATCTCCCTCAAGTGAAATAAAGACAGAAGTTCTACTTCTAGCACTTTAGGAAGAAGTATGGGCTTAGTACTCAGCATTGTTGATCTGAAAATTTTGATCAGCAACCAGATCTGACTTGTTTTCATTCAAAGACAGTGGGGAAACAATGTTTTTACACTCAAGCTTACTTTCATTTCCTAAGCCTAGGAGATAATCACATGAAACATACACTCAAATTTTCAGATTTTTGCAAAATCTTCTTATATTACTAGTTACAAAACCACAAGAACCAAAACATTTGTGTATATGGTGCAATTTTTTGTGGACACAGTATAAACCTATAAGAAGATTGATTCCAAGTTCACTCTCCAGGACACTTTCACTGTTGCACCATAATTTCTTATGTCCACTTTATTGAAGTTCCTCTCTTAATATGAAATGAAGACCATTTCTATCAACATTACTAGAAAATGACTGAACTCACTCTGAGGCCAAGGCAGCTGAGCAGCAGAAGGTAGGACAACTGTGCCTAGTTTTGTATCATGTGGTTTTTCCCTTTGGATGTGGTATCTTGGCAGAAATAAATGAAAGAAAATCTAATTTTCATAGACTCACAGAATGCATTGGGATGGAAGGGACCTTAAAGATTGTCTAGTTAAACTCCCCTGCCATGCAGAGGTGCATCTATCACTAGATGAGATTGCTCAAAGCCCCACCCAGACAGACCTTGACCAGTTCCAATGATGGGGCATCTACAACTTCTCTAAGCAATGTGTCCCAATGTCTCACCACCCTCACTGTAAAAAAAATACCTTCTTTATATCTAGTCTCTGTCTACCCTCATCCAGTTTAAAACCATTGCACATTCTCCTCACTACAGGCCTTGATAAATATTCTCTGTCTTTCTTACAGGTCCCGTTTATATATTGAAAGGCCATAATAAGTTCTTCCTGAGGCCTTCTCTTCTCCAGGCTGAACAACCTCATCCTTTCCTCACAGGATAAGTGCTCCATCGCTCTGTTCATTTTCACAGTCCTCCTTTGAACCTACCCTAAAATGTTCATGTCTGTTTTGTGCTGGAGGCCCCAGCCCTGGATACAGTACCCCAAGCAGGGTATGAGGAAAGCAGGGGTATTTTCCCAAATACCTAGATGAAGATAGGATATCTATAAGAGGCTGAAACAACACCACCATTCTTTGTGTAATTATTAGCCAGATCTGAAGCAAAAAAACCCATTTTTCATCTCTGTGGTTAAGCTGCGTGCTCCATCTCCCTTAGGGGAGTCGTTTGTTGCACAATTTATGCTAAACAAAGCGTTCTCCAATTCACAATGCATTGTTTCATAAAAACAGAGGGGGGAAAAAAATGAGGAAGGTATGTGCCCACCCCTGTGACCAGTTCAAATGGCACGAGACAACCTTCATCTCCCATCAGTAACACTGCTAGAGCTTAGCAATGTTTGTTTCTAAGTGCCTAACCTGGGTGCAATCACAGGCAAGCTGCACACCAAGAGATTTTGCTCCTATGCAAATACGAATGGTTGAAAGGAAAATGTCAACAACACACAAAAAAATCCATCAAACTCCATGCACTTTCTCCAAACTGGCACGCTTTTTGCAGATGACGTCAATCTTTTGTTCTACAGTGGATTGCAATTATCTAAACAAAAAGGATTACAACAGCCAACTGATTTCTTGGTAGTAACATTGAAAACCGACTCAGAAGTTTCACTAAGAGATTTGCCAGTTGGCACAATGCAGAAGGGAAACCCCTCCAACAAGGCAGCACATGATAAAACTCCTCCCTCCTAAACACACAGAAGCTGCAGCATTTCTTTGGTGACTTTCTTCTTCCCTCACCCTTACATCAAGGCAGTTTCCACAGCTTATATTCAGATTATTCAAACCCTGCTCTTGTTCCAGTGCTATAAACACAGAATAATTATGTTTGTATGAGTAGGCATCAAGAAGAGAAGCTGGCAGAGAGAAAATAGCTTGTTTTCCTGATTGATGAGCTCATAACTAATCTTAAACCAGTTACTAAGGGAAAAACACCCCTTGTGTTCCCCGTGTACCTCCTGCATGATGGCTCCCACTAGGATACAGCCTCACAACCAGCCTTAGGAAACTCTTGGGAAGCATTTGGAGCTACGTGGAGTATAGCAAAGGGTGGAATGGGCCTGCTTCATTTCAGCAAATGGCAGTGTTGGAATTACAACGTGGTGACAGGACTCATCAGAAGAATTTATGTCCCTGCTTTCGGCCTGTGGCCTAATGAATTGGAAAATATTTGCCTAGGTCCTCTACTTAAGCTCTAAATTAAACTGACATCTTTTATTACAAAAAAATTAGTTATTAAAAATGCCAGTTTTACAAGGTGAAATACATGACATGCTGTTGGCCTGTTTGATAATACAAGTTTCTTTGTAGCCCTGTGTACAATAACTACTTTTTTCTTGGCATATATGAGGGCTGTTAAGTTGTCCACAGGTGAAGCTCCTGAATAGTGTCCTCAGTCCATTGTCTCTAGTATTCATTTGTAAATCAACAAGAGTACCGAATGATGCTAACAGGGTTAGAATGCCCCAATTTATGTTCTAAATTACAGATTGATGAATTTTTATTTACCTTTTATTATTTTTATTTACAATGTTTGAAAAACCAGTAGTCTACTGTTGGCTGACTCTTAGGCCCACTGCCACACCCACGGATGGTCCAGAGATTTAATAAACAGCTTGACTGAGTAGGGCTTTCATTCTTGGCCATCTTAGAGGAAAGAGGACTTCTTCTCAGGGAGCTTAAAGGCTTTTGCATAGAAGCAGATCAAACCTTGCCTATGTGCAATCCCCTCTTCTGATGTCATGTCACTAAGAGGAAAGAAGCAAGAGCTGTGGAGAGCCATCCCCCAAAGGGTTTGTTTCAGCATCTGGCTGGAGATCTTCCAAGGAATAATGCTACTCTGCAGAGTAAAGAAATGGTTTGATAATGCTCCCTCTGTAGTTTGGACAGCCAGATAAAGGAAGCAAGGAGAGGTTTAATTTATTCTTCAGAGGTTCACAGTTGTGTTCTGCTAATGAAGTGGTTTGACTCTGTCAGCTTCTTTTGCTGAAAATATGAAGGCTGATAAGGCATGTTAACAAACATTATTATCAGTGGGTACGGGGATGATCTACATACTCTCTGCCCGAGTTTTTTGCCTAAAGCTATAGGAATCTAAATAGTGAAGTAGCACAGCCCAGCCAACTCCAGGCTAGAGAGGGCTAAAGAAAAAGCGAAACAACAGCGTTATAACCTGTGAAAGATTCACTTTTAGAATTCCCATTTTGATGAAAATTCTTGCAAAAATCCATTCAGATGAAGAGATAACAGGGTGGAGTGTTGTTCTGACAGAGGACAAAATGAATCCATACCCCTTCAACCTCCAAGTATCTGCGATCATTTGGAAGTGCCTGCCAAAACCTCTTCCCAAATGAACGTTGTTATTTACGGTACGCATGTTCAGTGCTCGTGCAGCTTAAACCTGGACACAACAGAGCACAGGGATGATAAATCACTGATTCCAAAGACTGACAGTATTTTTGTCTGTGTGCTGCATGCTACAGGCATGCCAGCAAGAGAAATACACCAAGCACAGAGGTCTTTCAACTTGGGAGCTCTGTCCTCCTCGTGATCTGCCTTCCTCCTCCTCCCCCGCAAACTGCTTGCTTTCGTTTTGTTTTGGTTATTTTTTTGGACCACCTTGTATTTTGTCTTTCCTCTTACTTCCCCTGCCCACAACAGTTCCTCCAGATCCCTGGGAAAAGTTTTCCTTCCCCTCTGCACCCTCCAGGCGGATATGCAGCCCCACTCATCTGTCGCTTCGTGACGGTGAAGTCGGTGATGTTATACCAGTGTAAAGGTGGTGTGAAAGGGCAACTTGGCTGGGGGTAGCCTTCATCTGTTCAAGCTCATACTAGCACACTGAGTTCCAAATAATTAGGAGCTCCTCTCCAGCTGGTGTTTTGGTAGAAAAGGTGGTTGAGCAACCCAGTCTGCATTTTCCTACATCTGAAAGAGCCTGGAGATGCCTTGAACATTACATACACTTTCCTAATATGTTTTCAGTGTCGGCTATAGCACAGCAGTGGGTGGGATGACAAATAGGTATTCTTTGGGGAGGAATTGCCAATGTCAGGGTTCAGAGGAGTTCAGAGCATTACATTTATATTTATTTATTTGTGCTTTCCACTGTTCACCAGGATTTTTCCCATGCCCAATCCATGTAGCTCTATCCAGAGGAGAATTCCCTCTGCTTTGCTGCCAGTGGATTTTATCACTCACCAAGTTTGCACAGTGATGAAGGAATACAGGGATTTTGAGTGATATTCTGCATATTCAGATTTCACTCCTGGTCTTGTTAGTGACCTGCTGTGCCACCTTTCTATGCAGGCTTTATGGAGACAGTCTTAACTAGAAGGTTAATAGGGTGTGTATCACACAACTTCATGTTACTGATTAGACTTTTTAAACTGATATATTGTCTTCAATAGGTTGTGAAGAAACAAAGGAGTAAGATGTCAAACTGGTCCACCCCTCCTTAATACTATATTTTAAGTAAGAAAAGGGAATATTAGGGTTGAAACCAATCAGTGGAAAACTTAGCATGCCATTACAGATGTTTCTGGGTATTATAACTCTCTTTCCACTGGACTCCCATCCAGAAATTCAGGTGGTTTCTGTTAATAGCTAGAGCACAAGGAATATTTCTGAATCATCTGAAAGACTATTTTAAAGAATGACTACATTAACAAATATTACCAGCTTCCTGCTCAGACTAAAAAGAATTTAGTCTTCTAATGCAACTAACTCCAGGGTGGATTCCAGCCCCCCTATCTTCTGCCTCCTCTTGTCTTCATTCCCTTAGTTTCACAAATATACAGTAACAATTAATTATGACTCAAACCAAGGTGGTTAACACTGTACTATTAATAAAACCTTTCTGGGGAATTATAAACTACATTTGCATTCATGGGGCATATAGGTAGCAATATTTATTCATGTATTATTCATCAGGAGGTGATGAGCTGAATAGGTAAGGTTGTATTAGTGTGGATAAATTAAGAACAGATGAATACCTCACCTTAAAAATCAAACTGAATATGGATTTTCTTCCACTATGAAGACTTTACAGTGTTCTTTGCTTTTACTTTCCTTGCCACTTCACTTATAATTCTTGTAATGCTTCCCTCTCTGCATTTCCAAGCTTCATTCAATAAATACTATATGTGAGGAAAACTGAAATAAGTATCAATAAAATGACATTAATGACATTTGTAGAAGGAGATGGTACTGTAAATGCTTGATTAAAACAATTCCCAACATTGCTTATCTGCACTTCCATAATTTCCACATTCCATCTTGAGAGAAAAGTGACTTTAGTTCATTATATGCTACTTAGACATAAAGAAGCATCAAGAAACTCCACAAACACATTAGAATATTTCAGTGAAGTTGTCCTAAACTGTTATCAGTAACTGTGACTCACACAGACCTTGTGCATCACATCTTTGAACATAAATTAAGTAGAATTGCAAATGAATTAATAGATAAGTATAGAAATTGTACTCCTTAGGTGACACAATGAATACTACTATCGTATTACACAGGGACATTAAACACCACCTTTGGAACAGTGTAACTTAGTTGTGGAAGAACTTATTTAGACATGCTATCTCATCTACAGCAATGACAAAATGTGTCTTAATTTAAATGGTGTTCAGATCTCATCCCCTAAATACCATTAGCTCTATTAAAGCATGGCCTAATCAGAGGTTTAAACTCATGCTGAAAACACACACAGGCAGTAAAAAAAACCACCCAAAACTTCAACCAGCTAACACAATCTATTGAATAATATTTAAGATTCCATCAAGTAGTCATGAATTTGTTTTCATCTCATTTTAACTAAAATGGCATTAGATCTGATGGAAAAAGTGGCAACACTTTTCGTCAGCAGTAAAATTTCAGTGAGGAAAGAGGCCCACATTTTCAATACACATTTCATCACAGCTGAAACATCCTGATTCAAGTCTCTGAAATAATGAAGAGGCTATTTAAATTATGCATTTCAGAAAGGGACCAGGAAATAGCTGAACAAAAAGTTTTCCCTGCTTTCCAAACAACTCTGTCCTATTATAAAAAGGAGTTTGATCTCATACCTAAACCCCTTCCTTTATGCACTATTGCTGGGGTGGGAACCACATCTGGAGGGGGAGGAGGGGAAGATTGGGGCATTAAGACGACATCATGAGTTACTGCAAAAGAAAAAGGAGGTACTGCCCCATTTGCAATCCATGTTTATTCTCCTATCCTTCTCATAAATTAAGTCAGTTCGAGCAGCAGTGCATTCCCTTACCTCATTCCACTTCGGATTTCCTTCAACTTTGCATGATAACTTCTTTTTTCCCACTTCAAATTTTTAGTGAATAGTTAAAAAAAAAATCCTGTATTGAAACTATGACTTATTTAAACCTGAGATGTTTCCTGTACAATTCAATGCAAGAAGTATAGGCTTGATAATTATGTTACATATATATACATATAGTTGTTTCCACACATACAAGNCACAGGTTGCCCAGGGAGGTGGTTGAGGCCCCATCCCTGGAGGCATTCAAGGCGAGGCTTGACAGGGCTCTGGGCAACCTGATCTAGTTGGGGATGTCCCTGCCCACTGCAGGGGGGCTGGACTGGATGACCTCCAGAGGTCCCTTCCAACCCTAACCATTCTATGATTCTATGCACACATCCCTTTCTGTGGTTTGGAACAATTGCAAAGGACAAATGGACTTGGGAGGGGCTTCACAAATACTACAAAAGGTCCTCATGTACTGCATTTTTGTTTACACCAACTATTTCAAAACACATAAATCAGCCACTTCAGGGCAAGCAAAGCAAAAAAATAAAGGAGGTGCAAGTAAAACACATATGTTTGGTAGGAAAAGCAGAAAGCTGATGTATCTGCAATAACATGCAATAAATGGGGAGAGTGTAGCTTGTGCTGCTTCTTATGTCAGAGCTATTTAACATTTAGGATTAGGTTATAGTGATCTCAGAAGGGAAAAAGAAGCAATACCAAGTATTAAGAGCATGAAACTGGGTTGCAGTCAGAAAAGGTCACAGATGAGCAGCTCCTGCACACAGACTGAGGCCTGGGATGCAACACAAGGAAAAAGGTTCCTAAAATAGTCTTGACCCATTATCACACACAAAGTTTGATAAGAACTTAATCTTATTTAGTAAGGGGTAGAGCTGTGCTGAAGAGTGGGGTTAAACACATTGTGTGAGCATTTGAAAACAATTGATCCCTTGAGGGATACTTTCAGGTAGTGTCTCTGAAATGTTAGTGTCCTTAGGGGATGTATGATGACACTTTGAAGAGACAGGATTTTCCTCCTCCCCAGAAGCCTCCTAGCACTGCCCAGTAGAGGAAGAGACACCCATAATTCCCAGAGAGGAGGGAGAGCCTGCATTTCAATGAGTACCTCTCATTTAAGTATTACTTGGAGAACAAAATTTATTGGCTAGTTCCCAAAAGCTTTCCTTCCACTTAGGTCGTAGCAGCAAAGACCTTGGTCCTCTACTATCCAGTTAAGCTCCTGTGAGTAGTTGTCACTCCTTACAGAAAGCACTGATAGCACAAAAATGGGTACCACTTTACAACTATGGTTTCTTAGGAACGGAAATCTCCTTCTGTGCTTCTCTCCATCCCTTCCAGTAAGCTTCTATCTGTGAATATATAATTGAGCTTTTACTGTGCTGCTTGAGAAGAAATCAGAGAATGATGAACTTGCAAATCATCTCTCTACCTTTTTTGTGCAAACCTTTCCTTCAGAAAACAATAGTTGCCCAGCTCCTATCTCCTTACTCTCTTTTGTTCTTCCCTGCCCAAATGATTTTTATCTTGTATTCCTCCTAGCTGCTGAATCCTCATCTAACAGAGCTGTAGCATCACCATTCTCAGCATTGTACCTAGCATGCCTATCTGTAATGTTTGAAGCTGCTGTACCTCCACTGCATACTTAGGATTAGGTGGCAGGGTGCTGAGCACCCCACAGAGCAGTTGTTCTATGTGAGACCCTCAGAGAACTTTATGATGCTCCACCTATGAAAAGCTAAAAGCAGCCTGTAAGTTTAAGTCAGCATGGTTAAGCTAACCCTGGAACTCACAGGCAAAGTCATCTTTCATATTTGGCAAAACTTCTTTATGCAGTCAGTCAAATCTGTAAGTCAATAAAATAGTTTAGTGAAGGATCTAATCAGCCCAGTTAGATGCTGGATTCATTCTTCTCCCTTCTTGTGGGGAGGAGCTTCCATTGAGCATGACTTTCCACACTGTGAATAAGAGAGAAGAGGCCTGAAAATTTTGCGCTTTCACAGTATCCTCACTACAACATTCTTCAGAGCTTCTGAATTACAGCAGGTTTTTTGGGGACAGACTTTTTTCTTCCTATTCATTTCTGGGTAGATCGTTTGAGATTGTGCAAAATCCTATTTCCCCAGGCAACACAGATAAATCAGGATCCTCTCCACTCCCAATATTTTTGTGCAATTCAACAATCCTCCACGTTGCTATTGTGTGTTTTCACTTCAGAACAGAAAAACCCACTTTCATTAATCACGTCACTGGTAAGCATTATAGGAGAAGTTCTGCAGCAATATTAACTAAGTCATCCCAAAATTCACAGCACATTCAGATGCACAGGGTGTGTTAGGAGACATTAAGCTTGTGTTGCTATTGTGCTTGTAGTTCAGCTGGGGTAACTTTGGGCACTGATGCTAAACATGAGCTTTATTTTGCCTAAACAACTAAAGGCAGGCAGAGCTTGCATGCCACCCTGATGGGGATGAATGCAGAAAATCTGACAGAAATCACACAGCTTCTGTATTTACACACATTTTAGAAAGCCTGCAACCCTGGACAACTCTCTTCCCTCTCCTTGGAGCTCAAGATTCCCTATTTCAGCATGGGCCAGATGTAGCAAGAGAAAAGAGTAAAGTTTGTACTGCTGCTGTGTGTGATGAATTTGCATAATGCTACAGTATGCTAGACAAAATGATCCATTATTCATTGCAAAGGAATTATCCAGTCATTCAATATATGCCAACAGTCAGAGCAAAAATATCAGTATCAAAATTTCTTCAATCCAAATCACTGCTAACTTCATTATGTTCTGTCACATCTTGTGGAAGCTGCATTTAATTTAATGAGCTGTTTCTATCCCCCAAGCAGAGAATTTCAGCAGCAGAATAACTGTAAGACAACTCAGAAGACCCTAAATGGGTTTTTTGAAAGCTCTCATAACCACCCATCTCTACTACACCATTCACTTGCTGCCATCCTTTGAGCATTTCTTATGGTATCAGAGCTTGCAATGGCTTCCTGCTTGGATTCATGGACAAGACAAGATATGGTTTAGTGGCACGGTGGTAGTAGATAGATGGTTGGACTTGATGATCTTAGAGGTCTCTTCCAACCTTAAAGACCCTGTGATTGTGTTGTTCAGTGTCTAAATGGATAACAATTACTTGCACAGGAACAGAGGTGCAATGCCTTATCTTTCAGCTACTAATTTGTTCCCTAGTTTTCATAACATAATGGCTGTGCTGACTTGCTAAGAAACCACAATGCATTGGTCTTTCTCCAGAACTGCATGTCCTATCAGTCTTCTCCATTGACATTCTACTCCCAACTTTCCTTCAAGTCTCTTTAGGCTTTTCTACTCCATGCTTTCCCTCACTTAGTTTATCTGCAACTAAAAAGCAGCCCACACATTTACTTGCTGTGATGATCCCCCAAATGAAGTCATACAGAGAAAACCTTATATGAGTACCATGAAGGTGGAATTCAAACAGTGACTGTGATATCTAGTAGGCTCTTTAGTCCTATGGGAGGCCCTTGGCAATGAACTACACCTTACTCAAGTGACAGAAAGACGTGAAATTCCTATCTTTCCAGGGACAGGCAGAGAGCACTCCTCATCACTGGCTGTCAGCTGCAGTTTTGGCCTCTGACATATACCCAACAGAATTTAGCAACTGATAGGCAGAAGCCAATCTCCACCACCAGAAGGGTTTATGTTCTAATTACACCAATTCCTTCTGATAACATTGAAAATAATACAGGACAGGCAAAGAAGTGTTCAGGATCCAAAGCATTTGCAATCTAGTGACACACATACTATAAAAAGGGTCTTATTCACTCTGGTGGAAACAGAATACAAGTACCAAATGTAGGTTCATACCACAAGGCATTTGAAGATGGAGTGAGGGAGCCCTATATTTATCTAATTTATGAAGTGTTTAGTGAGGGAAGCTTTCTGTTGGCTGAAAAGAAGTAATGGGATTCAAGTGCTTAAGTCTAGGCATCTGGTGTCATTTTAGATGCACCCAGTTGTCTGAGACATTTGCAAAATATGACCCAAGACTTAGAGGAGACATCTAAACAGACACTAAGCGCCTCTGTTGAGACATCCAGAAACTTATCTCAAGGTGTGCAAAATACACAATGACTGTAGACAGTCAGAAACAAGAAAAGCCTTTAAGAAAGCACTAGTCTTCTGAAGAGTGATGGCAGAGGGAACTGGAGTAGTTGAGTCTGGAGAAAAGAAGGCTCAGGGGAGACTTTCTCACTCTCCACAACTTCCTGGGAAGCTGGTCTCTTCTCCTGGGTTACCAATGATAGGAAAAGAAGAAAAAGCCTCAGCTTATGCCAGGAGAGGCTCAGGATGGATATTAGGAACCGTTTTATTCCCTGAGAGAGCGGTTAAACATTGGCACAGGCTGCCCAGAGTCACTATCCCTGGAGGTGTTCAAAAAGCATGTAACCAAGTCACTTCATGACATAGTTTAGTGGCATGGTGATATTGGGTCAACAGTTGGACCTGATGATCTTAGAGGTCTTTTCTAACCTTAATGATTCTGTGATTCTTTGTTTAGTTGAGGAATCTCCTTCTGCTTCACCAACTGGGGACATTTCAGGGCCTGGCAGATCAAGGAATTTCTGCTTAGCAAGTTACTAGCTTGAAATCTTTCAAATTACATTTCAATTACATTTTACCAAAAAAAAAAAAAAAAAGATGAGAACCCACTCACTCTCTGCTAGAAGAACTCAGATTTTCTCCCATGTTTGTGAACCAACACTTAACAGTTACTCAATAATTTTGTGGCCGTCGTGAACAAACAGGTTAGCTGATTGCTTTAAAAGTCTACTGCTCATCATCACACTCACAAAACCTCATTTCCAGATGCCAGAAAACTTAATTAGAAACCAAGTTACTATGTGTCATTGCCAGCATCAGCTATTTCTGCTCATACTTAAAGACAAGCAAATAATCATTTTTTTGTGTGAATTGAGTCAAATGCAGGCAAGGCACGAGGAGGATTCACACGGCTGGCCAGATGCAAGAGTATCTTGCAGGAACAAAAAAAAGATGCTGAATTATTCTGACTTGTAGGAAGCCTGAAATACAACTTTGGAGCCTGATAAAGAGTGAGTATGAAGCAGAGTAGTTGGAATATTTCACAAGGTAACTGGCGTCGTGCAGTGGCAAAGAGGAGGAGGAGGGACATGAAATGAAAGCGATTCGAAAGCACTGCATGCCAATGTACGAGTGTTATGCCCACACTGCAGGAGACAGCAGGAGGCAGTGAATCATCCAACATTTAAATCAACACCCCCTTAAAACAAAATGTATTCAACTCAACGTGGGTATCTCCAGCGGGCTCCAAAAGTTCTGACAATGCGTGGCATGGGTTACTCACATCTCTCCCTGCCCATAACGCAGCCACCCTTTAGTAAGTAGCTTGATTCAGAGGCACAGAGAGTTTCTGATGAATCATAAAATATTCAGTCTCTCTCATTTCAGGGCTTTCTGTCATCACTGGAGATTTGCTAACACTAATTTTATGTAGCAAAGGGCTTTCAGGGACAGAAGGATGATAGGGTGAGGGGCAGTGGGGAGGAAAAAAGAAAGAGGAGGGAGAAATGAATTCAAGGGTCCTGGAAACAGATGGTGAAAGTCATCATGTGTGTTTTCTGCATTGGTTTTTGGATTTTCTTTTGAAGAAGTGAATATGGAGGAGACATTAATCAGATTGTTAAAAACCTGGCAGAATAAATGTGTCAACAAAACTCCTTTACTTGTGTTCTATTAAAACACTTTGAAGGATTTCTATGGAAACAGTAGGCTGTTACAATGGGAAATACCCAGCAGAGCTGAAAAATGTCAGTTTTCCTTTCAGCAGTGGACTGGCCTTAAAGAGAGATTCATCCCAGCAAAACTGGTATCATTTGGAAGCAAGTCTCAAGCTCTCAAGCAGGGGACCTACAGCAAAGCAGGAACACGTAAAATCCAAGACAAAGTAGGTGATTGCCTCTGAGGAACAATAGCACTGTGCTAACAACAAAATATTTAATCACACTATTTTTTTGTTTGTTTTGGAAGGGTGTATTTGGATGTATTAGCATATAGCATCTTTTTGGATATACCAGAATAGTTCCTGCCGTTTTTGCATTTGGAGATCACTCCTAGTGCCAGAAAAAGAAGGATAACTGACAGAGTGCTTGATTTATTTATTTATCTTAGAACTGATGACACTCCACATCACACACAATCAGCACCATTGCCTCTGCCTTATCTACTACCCACTCATGCCGTCTCCATCATACCACATTCAATGTCACATTTAACTCTTCTATGTGCCTTTCCCAGGGCCCAGAGGAGGAGTTATTCTATGGATTTTAAACCAAAATACTAAAGCCACACTGTCCTCTTTAAAAATGCCAAGAAAGAGCTCTTCTTGCTCTTTTCAGAAGGCCCTCAGTTATGCTCATACCCCTTCCCACACTCTTCCCACACTCACAGATCCTATGACTGGATTAGCTGCTTCCTATAGCGTGAAATAATGAGAAGGCTCACTTGAATTCTTAGATTGCTAATCTCACCAAAATCTTTACATCTCTCAGCCGTATAAAAATGACATGATTATTGTTTGCAATACACATTGCTGCTGCTTTTCACAGAGTAAAGAAAAATCAGTCCTCTTTCAGCACTTTGCTTGTTTAACAATTGGTCTTCATCACAGACATGCATTTTCAGTAACTTCCCATGATGGAAGTAGGACCCAAAATGCTGACACATAAGGAAAGGCTTCTTCCTATACTTTGCAAAATGATGCAAGGTAGCACAGAGACATCAGAAACTTACTTTTGGTGAGTGCTGCTTAATTTCTGCCTCTGAAATTTTGGATGGCCACCTCTTGCTGGCTTTGCACTCAGATTGGGGTTAAAGGTTTCTCTTGATGGCAATTTGGATAAGATCAGGCAGTGACTCACTGGTGATGTACAGGGTAGAAGCTACTGGTCTTGGCTACCATAATGCTACTGTTTTAGATTGGTATCTCTGCCTCCTTTAGTCATCAAAAGCATGAATTACTGTCAAATACTAATCAAAAATGCACTAATTTTCTCCCATGTTTCTAACTTCCCAATAACGGAATTCTTTTGACAAATGGACAATGAAATTTAGGGTGCAATGACGTAACTTGTTGACAAGTCCACTTATTTCAATGGGCCAAAGGAATAACAAGATGGAATTTAAGATAAGCATTCCAGAACATATTATTTAGGAATGCTGTGGGCAGCATGGTGTTTCATGCACTGCCTGTTATATCAGTAATGAGTTCATGACTAAATATGTTTTGGATGTTTGCCATGCTGATGGGATTGTGAAAGAATGAAGACCACAAAAAATGATGGCCTGGAACTACAGAGCTCAGTAATGCAGAAGGTCTTTGCTAGACCAGGAGAGGAGTTCTCAGTAATCATCTGTAAATTATGCAATTACAGCTGATTAGTGTCAAACTCGTGGACACAATGATGGAATAAACACCATAGAAATCACCCTGCACAGAATAAAACACCACTCCACTACACCAAAATAAGCCTTCAGAAAGAAGGAAGACAGACCTACTCTGAAAGCAACTGATCTTGAAAGATACATTTTTTTCTTGCAGCGAAATACAATTTAGACTCTCAATAATGTCACGCAAAGATTAACCAAAACAAAACAAACCCCAAAAACCCCCTTGGAATTCATAAATTCCTTTGAAAAAAGTCCCAAAATTCAGATGCTTCTAAGGAGGTAGAACATCCTGATCCTGCAGAGCCAGTCAAACAAAATCTCACAAGTACCAGCTCTTTGTGAACTTTTCGGGGAAGTCTGCTTCCAGCTGCAACTACAAACATTGGTTTCATCTTCAAAAGCAGCTAGAGTCTTATGCTTGGTTTGAAGAGGATGGAAAATTTCTAAGGGGCAATACCTTCCAAAACCCTGCTTCTTGGAGAATGCTTTGAACTGGGTACCTCAAGTATGACCCAGCTTTACATAACTAGTGTCTTTATAAAACTTTCTGGTAGTCATTTGAAACACTGAAGGTTTTAAGTATCATTAGAATTGAATTCTAAAGTTAGTGCCATCAGTCAGTAAAAAAAAAAGTCACTTGCAGATAGGAAGATTGTTTTTTAAGTTATTTGTACCATGGTTAAACTAGGAAACAGAGCAAAGATGCAGTCTGAGGTCTTTAAAAGTCAAATTTCACTGCATAAAATACTTCATATCATACCAGCAAAAAAAAAAAAAAAAAATCATTAAGACTTCTGCCAAAACAGAAAGAAAACAAAAAAATTCACCAGTTGGCCAGTCCTAGAAATGACAGGAAGTTCTGTAAAGTTTAGATGGAGAAACAAATTTCTGCATCGAAACGAACACTAGATTCTTGTCTTTTTACACATTACTCCTCCAGGTCCAGCCATTCTGGTAAACTAACAGTAGGTGAATAACTCCTCACCAGTATGAGACACAGGTTTACAACTGCCAATAATTCGCTCAGATCCAGTGTGTAAAATCATTAACTTAAGTATCATGGCACCATGAACATTTTCCCTGGAAAACAAATATTTTTCATTTTATTGTAGATTCGAAGACTAAATTTAGAGACAGAATTTGTTGTAAAGACTTCTATCTGTAGAGAATGAGTTTGAATCATATTTAGTGACCAAAAGTAATAGCTAAGTGGTAATTTCTGACTGGCTACTATGCAGATAGGTAATCACATTGTTCCCAAGGTGACATATTTACAGTGCTCCTGCCATCACATGGCTAAAAATGTGACATGAGTTTGGTTTGTTTCTTCTTGGTGATATTACCAGAAAGGGGAGGGTTTGAATGAACTACAGTGAATGTTCTACACCTCTTGGATTTCCACTTATTGAGAAGCATCTATCGACTGCCTGCTTACAGCTTATTTTCCCAAGCTGCCAACCTGATCCGTTTCCCAAACCTTACACAAGCTGCTTTTAAAATATCATTTTGGCATGCATGTTTCATTCTTAAAATCAAAAGCATGTTATCTTTTAAAAAAATTGTTATCCTGAAGAACTTAATCTGGTTTGAATTCTACTATTTTTATTGGTGACAGCAAAAAGACATGCCTGCGATGGAACTACTGAGCACAAGTGCTTGGTTATGTTAATAACCTTCATATGGGTAAAGGCAAATTAATTAAAAGAAATACATTTGCACACAAAGACAAAAGCAGCAATGGAATATCTTGGGGAGAAAAAAAAGAGTTCTTTGAAATGTTTAGGACCCATGTCAGTCAGAGATACTTTAAAGTCATTCTCTTACAGCTGAACTAATGAAACCTGTTTCCTACAGATGTATCCTTTTTTTCCCCTAAAGATTTTCGCCTTGCATTAATCCAGTTCCCCCCCCCCCCCCCCCGTTTTGTCACTGACACCCTAGACAGTGTGTCTTATCCATCAAGGATGATCATGCCCTACTGCTGGTACAGAGAGGTACTAGGGCCTGAAAGCCTTGGCAGACAGAGGCCACAACACCTGCTTTGTCCTCACAACACCTTCCTTCAGGGCTTGCTACTCAGCTCAGCTGATCACACACAGAAGGTCCCACCTTTGAGATGTCTCTTTCCCTGCCAAGCCTAGCAGGACATGAGCTAGAGTTAAATGACCAAAAGTGTGGCAGGAAGGGTGAAGGAGGTGAGAGAGCAGGAAGCAGAGCCACCTCCTTACATGGATAAGCAACTTAAAGCAAAAAATAGAATTCTAAATCAGTGAGGGGGTAGATCAGAAGATGCTGTAACAAATATTGCTTGGATCATAGGCTCATGGGTACCTAGAGATTACACAGCAGAGAGGAAACATATTTATGAAACCTTTCTCTTTCATCTATAAAAACGTGTGAATAAAAGGTAATTCCTTTCTGTTCAGTAATCCCAAAAGTTAGCTTTCTGTGAATTTATTTTAATTCACTAATAAAGAAGTTCAATATTTCCTAAGAGTGAGAGCAGAGTTTTTCCCTGTTGTCCTTAAAACCTGTTTCAGATACAGCTTGAGGTAAGGAATATTAATCAGGGTGTAGCTGACTGATGTCATGATTACCATGGGAGATAGGATTTGGTAAAACAGTTAATTGAAGTTCAACATGGAATTGGGGCAGGAGCTGAGGTCTCCTTGCAATCATTCCGAGGCTGTTTGCGCTCACACATGTGCAACTTTCGATGGCTGCTTTTCTTTGGAAAGTGTCCCTTTCATCACTCAAAGACACTGTGCAGGAATCAATTAAAGCCTAGGGCATTGTTCACCAGAGATGAAATTCTGGAATGGAAACCCCTCCAGACTCTCTTAAAAAATCTGGGCCCAGTTCTCTATTCATCTCTTAGGTTCATGTCAGGCTTTCCTTCCTTCGTAAACATCCTCAGTGGTGCTCTTAGGAACCCAATAAAACAAAGAATCATTCCAGTCTGCTTGCAGGAGGATTGGAGAGCACTGAGTATAGGGAATGCTGGAATGAAAACATTGTGAGTATGAAGGGAGAGTAGAAGAGGGAGTGGCTAGGCCAAAATACCAAAAATCCAATTTACCAGATGGTGTCAGAAGGAGAAAAAGGACAGAAGAATGGGGGGAGAGGGGGGGAATATTCCCCTGTGGGGCTTTCCTGAAGATGTCATACTGTTAAAAAAGGAGAAAATTGCAAAATTCCAGGATGTCAGTGCAGAATTCCTACTGTTTCTGCCAAGGGAAATGTGACTACGCATCACAGGCAGGGCATGTGCACTTCTAGCAGTGCAGGTGTTACACTGATCTTTGCAATAACATCTTCCTCCTCACTGGAGAGCTTAAAGTGTGAAAGCAAACAAATCAAACCAAAACAATGCCCCTCAAAAAACCCCAGTAAGATACATTTAAAAGCTTGCTTGAAAAGAGCACTACACACTCAAACCAAAATAACCCTTCCCCAAACCTCCCAATATAATACATTTAAAAGCTTGCTTGACCAGAGCACTGCATACTCTTCTAAAGCTGATTCTACTCTTCTTTTTCTTTGTTCACAGCTAATGGCTTGCACGTTATCACATGGGATCTCCTGCTACCAATAAGGGCCATTGAAAATTTTACCACCATTTTAATAAAAAAATAAATAAATAGTCAAATCCTCCAACCCTTTTAAGTTGTAATCCAGGGAGGGAGATATTTTTCTTAATGGCATTCAAGTGGTTTAGCCAACATACACTGTTTTTATAACATTGGCCTCATTGCTGGTGATAATAAGGCTAGGGGAGAGACCTTGGGAGGTAAACCACACATTTATTTGGTCTTTAAGATTTACTGTGATGTTGGCTATGATGTGATCTTTGTGAAAGCCAGGGGTGCCAAGTCCAGAGTTTACAAAGACCACTGCCAGCAGCTTGGACATGGCTTTCCCACTGTTATTACTGGTGCTTAGGAGTTCTGCAGTCTTCACCATATGTTTGGTGCCCAGCTTCAGAGCTTATTTTCAGGATGGTGTAGATAGAATATTGAAGAGATTGTTAAATGTGTTCAGGACAGCCTGTCAGGTCCTCATCCTGCCATAACCCTGAGCTGGTTTACCTGTGTATGTGACACAGGAGAACATGACAAGAGAAACTACCTCTGCCTCAGGGATAGCCTGCAGGGGAACAGGACACTTCTTGTGAGCCTATGATGCTTATTGCACTGTCTAAATGAACTAGTTTGGAGTTAACAGAATGAGGATGCTGAGCACCAAAGGGACCACCCCAGGTTTTGCACCACTTTGCCTTTTCCAAACTAGCTGCAGAGAACATAGGGCATGTGGCTGAAAAAGACAGAGAGAAGTCCAGGTCTCTCCACAAATCACCTTTTTGATGGTAATAGAATTTTTAAGAGGTTATAGGGCATCACATGTCTTTGAAGTAAAAATATTACATATTTACTGGTTCTCCCTGTTTGACCTTCTGCAAGGCATTTTAGGGGTTTTTTTGAGTGACCCTTAAGTGTGATTTTAGTTTTCTGCTTCACAAGCTTCTCATTTTACTTCTTCTGAGTTATCTATTTCAAAGAGAGATATTGTCAAGCTTATCTAATAAGAGTTGTTACAAACTTGATGATTCTTGAAGTCAAGATCCCGCAGAAAATGGAACTGCTTCAAGAATGATAACAGAAGTCAATAGCACAGCTCTTGCTTTCAGACAATGATAGATTTCTCAGACAGCTATCACTTAGGATTATGTTTTCTGAGCCTCTGGCCGCAGGTGATTACTTCTATTTTATTTGTTATTTTTTTTTAGCCTGAACACTTCAGCCATTGTAAAAATAAAAGGAGAGGAAGTATAGGGGAAAGAGGAAAATTCCATTCTAGGGGAAACAGAAGAAAGCTCCTTTCCATTTTAGAAGAGCAAGAGAAAGATTTTCTACAAGCAGCCAGAAAGTAAAAACCTAAGTGCCAATCAGTGCCATTTTATTTTGATTTTACCTATATACAATGCTTTGAAAATCTGATTTTGTGCTTGCAGAGTCAAATAGGTGTGGACGTAAACCTTAAATCCCAGGTCTAGATAAATTCTGATTGTACACACACACATATACATTACTAAATAAGCAACTTAGTGAAGAATTTAGTAAGTATACATGGGAAAGGAGGCAGGAATTGGTCCTTGCTTAATATACAGATACAAGGGCCTTGGGAACACCTCTTTTGTACTCTATGCTGGCCTTATTCCAACTCCCTGCCTTGCCCCTCTCAGGAAGAGGGAAATATCAACTGTTTTGATGCCATCTCCAATTAAAATGTCTTCAAGCCTTCATTAACACACACATCAAATTTAGAAACAACAGGGGTTTAGGCATGTTATAAATGTCTATGAGCAGCACAGTAGACAGAGCTAAAAAACCCAGTCCTAACCTGCAGCTTACCAGCAGGTTTTTTAAAATTCTTCAGATTTCTCAGACAGTCTCAGGGAAGATCTTTCCTAAGCTTCATGAAATAAAAGGTTGAGTGTTTTTTCTGTATGGGAACATGCTTATGGATTTTGCATTAAGGCAAAGCAGAAAGCTCTCCATTCCACAGGGATTAATAACCACACAAAATAATAGACTGTCAGGTGTATATTATTTACATGACATAGTACTTTCCACTGAGACTCCCCATCCCAGGAAGAAAACAGAACAAGTGCAAGTGAAATATTGTAGGCAAGAACACATGGCTAATACTTTCTAAAGCAAGAAAGATGAAAGTTATTAAGCAAAATTACTAGTTAGTCTCTTCCTCCTTCCCCACCCACTTCAAAATTGCACTAGTTAGTAAACCAGTAGCATGTCAGCATAGGAAAGAGGCTGTCAAATTTTATCACCTAATAGGATAGAGAAAAGAAAGTTTAAAAGGGCTTAAGTGAATGGAAGTTTCTCCAATTTACAGCTCCTTCCAGCTTTTCCACATGTGGAAATTCACTTGGAAAGTTCCAGAGATATAATTTTCACCTTCCCACACGTCACCTCTGATGCAGCTCACAGCCTGAAAAATGCAAGGGACTAAACCCTTACCTGACATTGGTAATTGCAGACAGCCCAAAACAAAGAACATCTACTACTTCCCTTTGGGATTGTAGAAACATATACCCACTCACCCTAGCCAGTGAGACAGACTGGGTCAGGAGTGTGCAGATGAGAGCCTAATGAAAAATGAGTTTGCAACCTCAGCTGGGCTGGCCATTTGCAGCAGCGGAACAACACTAGAGCTGAGTAATAGCACTGTGATTTCTTCACTAACGTGCTACAACCTCCTAAAGCAGCCCAAGGAGGAGGCAAGAGAGCTTCTCTGCTTAGTTTTCCTAGCACAGGAATAACATGAACAAGGAAAGCCAAAACACAAATTTTGTTTCAGGCTTGTTAATGTAAGGTCTTTGTTCTTCTAACGCTAATTTTCCCACTTCAACTCATGGTCCTTTTGCTACCATTCATACACCAGTGTCTAGCCAACCAAAGAAATGCTAGTTTCAACTACTTTTTTTTTTTTTTTTTTTAAGATGGACTGACTATATTTGGTTTTGATTACTGGTCTTTGAACTTCTTTTATTTAAGTGTGGTCATCTTCTGACTCTATCACTCCGTAAATATGTCACGGGAGGGTTTCATGTTTACTGCTTCTCAATGAATTCCAGAGCAGATTTATTCCCTTGGAAACCAAAAAAGATGGTGCATCTGCATGGTTTTGGGCTGGGGTTGGTTTGTTTTGCTTCCTTTTAGGCGTGTGGAGAGGAGAGGAGACGGAAACAAGGTTAACCAGTTAGGAAGTTAGGCTGCCTTATGGATTGTCTCCATCACCAGCAACAAAGATGTTGCAACTGGGATTTCACCAACAACTCCATTTAGGACGTGACAGACAGGAGAGCATATAGTTTGCTCCCCATAGCCCTGGATTGAGAAGTAATGACAGACTTACTCTAGCCAGCAAAACATGCATATGAAAGTGGGAATGCACATAGGGAACAGATCTGTTGCCTAAGAACATGCCATTTTCACAGAGTCACTTTCCTGACCGCAACCGCACTTCATATTCCAGATATGGTTCTGTTTTCCTCTGCTGTGGCACAGCAGATGGGAAGCATTTAAAAAACCTTTTAACAGGACCCAACCTAGGGGCTAAATGACAAAACAATCCTTAAATTTACATCCCTGGCATTTTGAATGTTCCCTGACAGGGGCAACAGCCTTGGTAAATCAAAACTTGTACACTGGAGAAGAAAAACCAACCCAGAGGCATGAGTCAACAAAGAGTGAGAGAGTGAGATGACTCCATAAAGTCCTGTTTTGAGCAAGAAAAAGTTTTAAAGATGCAATTTAAAAAAATACCTCAGCTTTCCAGCTGTATTTGCCCACCACAATGTAGTGGAGGAGGAGACAACATAGAGGGTTTGGGTTCTGGGAAGTCTCAGCTGCCTCTGTTCTGATCCGCATGTTTCTTCAGTCTTCCACTCAGGGGGGAGACTACCTCCCCTTGAAAGTGTCATGTATGACATTTTCTCTCTAAACTGAGGCAGTGAAACATGGGACACCTCAGAAGATGGCTTCATCTTGCTATAGCAAATGCTCCTAAAGGGGCTTCTGCAGGAGAAAGAAGCCAAGACATAAGAAGAAAGTCTATCTATAAAGTGAAATATAAGACTATTTTAAAGGCATTCCCAGTCATTTTTCCTGGCCTAGCAGAATACCACTGGCACTGCAAGCCTCCTGGGTTAGTCTATCTGTGACAGCAAACTCTTTTTTAAAAGGTAAGAAAATCCCTTTTGACCAACATGCCCTGGAGACACCAAACAAATCAAACTACCCATATTTTGCAATAATTTCTTGGCATGTGGTACTGTGTGGTAATTAAAAAAGCTTTTAACTGAAATTGCTGCCACAATTTGCAGGCTTCCTTAATCCAGCTATGGTATCTGCAGCACCTCCAGGCACTTGTCTTGTTCTCATAATACAAAACTCATGGCAAGGCTTGAAGGGATGTCTGAAGATGATGAGAACTTGGAAAGGAATGCCAGTAGGAAAAGTTGGCTGGTGCTTGGGTTTTTTTGTGTTGTTGTTTATTTATCTAACCATTCTCTTACCAGGAAATATCACATGGACAAATGAAGTTGTGTCTTTTGCAATGGCATCCAGGCCAACTAGCACTAAATTATTTTAACACAAAACTAATTAAACCAAAAACATTCAAACATCATGATCCTAATCATGGCTTTCAGCTGCATACATGCCAAGCTACAGCAATTGCAATGCAATAAATCAGTGTGAGACATATATTAACAAAGCAAAAACCTGATTTTTGCCAGGGCAAGGGCAAAGCTCTCTTAAATATTTTGAAACTGCAGCCTTGAAATGATCAATTATCAACAGACAGCTGCATGGGGTTTTTTTGTTTGTTTTGTTTTGAATGAAATTTAGCCCTTTCATTGCTGTACTTGGGAGTTGGTAACTACCATTTGTTTGGTTCTGACTTAAATAACCCAACATGACAAAAAGTCTTCAGCCCATTCCAAGCAGAAATGTCACCACACCATAATACCTGAACTTGCAGTGCTCAAGAATATATATTTTTTTAATGTGGTATCATCCTGAGGAGGTGCTTGAGCATGGGAGGGAAAGCACACACAGTTCCAGTCACCTACATCTGCTTTTCCAGCCTGTTATGCATGGCACTTTTGCATAGTAGTAGCTTAGTTCTCTACACTGCTTTGCCTGCCCATCGAAATGCACTGAAGTATGAAGTAACAAATCAACCCCAACTTTACACTTTCCCATTCTGCATTGATGGAGTTTATATTTCTTCTGAGACATGTACTCCAGCTGTATAGCTGTTGTTTAATACTAAAGCTTATCCATCTGGTGGTATACACTGTTTCTGCCTTTCCACCTTGATGGAATACAAATGCAATCAAAGATCAGCCTTGCCCAGTGACAGGACTAGAGACAGTGGGCAAAATCTAGCACACAGGAAGTTCCATCTTAACACAAAGAGGAGCTTTTTTACTTTGAGGGTGGTGGAGCACTGGAACAGGCTTGCCCAGGGAGGTGGTAGAGTCTCCATCTCTGAAGACATCCAAAACCTGATTGGACATCATCCTGTGCAACCTGCTCTAGGTTGTCTTGCTCTTGCAGGGGGCGTTGGACTAGATCTCCAGAGATCCCTTCCAATTCCTACCATCCTACAATTCTGTGAACCTGACTTTCAGAGGTTTGCTGTGCACGTGGCAGAGCTGTCCCAGCTGTCTAAGGTGACACAGTTCCTGCCTGGACCTCTGTTCCCCACAGTGAGATTGTGGCTGCTCTCTGTCAGCCTTGGAGGAATCTGACAAGCCAGAGCAGGTCCAAAAAGCAGCAGTCACTGACCTCCTGCCTCAGCAGGTTGGGGTGGCTGTGAATCCCTAAGCGTGCCTGGCCCTGCAGTGCCAGCTTGTTCATGCCTAGGCTTATCTCTAAAGGCCGTAGCCAAGTTACAGAAGAGAGCACCTTTCCCCCTCTATATCCCAGGGTGGACTCAGGTCTGTTGCTGTTTCCCCTGGGTTTCATCACCCCGGGTATGAAAGGATGCTCATGAGAAGCCCCTAGTCTGTCAGACATGCTTCAGCTGATAGTGCACCAGCTCAGCACAAGCCCAGGATACTGGGCAATGTGCTCCTGTTTGCAGAAGTCTTTACAAAGAGGACAGCAGAAGCCTGAGAATTTAAGAGTTAAAACCAATAGCCTTCACTCAAGACTATTTAGCGTTTATTTGTTTTAAAACTCCAGCAATATGCATTCCACAAAAATCCATCTCTGATTTTGTTCATCTGCTGCATCTGCCTCTATCTTATTTGAAGCACTAGATAAGACACAGAGCAAGTGGTAAGCAATTTAACCTTCCTCAGCAGACAAATACTATTTATCTTATCATGTCTATTATGAAAATAGGCCTAGAGGATTTGGCACAGGAAACCTAACACACAATAGGTTAAATAAAGCTTTAGGAGAAAACACCAAGCAGTCTGTTATTAAGACAAAGAGGTGAAGGGAACACCACAAGGTCTGAACCAAGTCTTATTGGTTTCTAATTACAACCAAAAGAACATGTACAAACAGGACAACCAAGAATTACAGAAGGAGAAAAAATAATTCAGACTATAATCAGGGCACAGTGCATAGCATATGAAAGGAATATTGAGTAAAACACTGGGTGGAAGGAGGGAGTGAGAACAATTTTCTGTGAGAGCAGAGCTGCAAAGACATCAGTATCATCCTCTTGCGACTGAGTCAGCATATGGCCCTTGATTAAATTCCTGAAATAATCCTGACAACACTGTACTTGTTCCTTGCACTGCTAGCATGACAAACAGTCCTGGCATGAACCATAACCATGAGGCTCACCCTCAACCCTCACCTGTCTCAAACCAAGTTACAGTACACCTTGCAGGCACTTGACACACTTAGATTCTCCACCTTTTTTTCAACATCTGCTGCCTGAACACGTGCAGCCTTACAAAAGTGCAGCTGCAAGCTTCTCAGCTGTGTGGGTAACACCAAATTTTGCCATCCTGTGGGTGAAGAAAGAATCGGGGCAGAAATATCTCAAGGAAGCCTCTAGGACTGGATGCGCCAGGAGTTGTGACACATGGATACCCACGACCAAGGCCAGGCAGCTCACACTCACACACAGACCTATGCCATTCCATAAGAGCAGGGAGCAAATCTTTGTCACTGTGATTTTGCCACCTTCATGAACCTGCTTGCCCTAAATTGTGCCTAAAGGATGTCCTGTCATACAGTTGCCCTTTCTAACAAGCGAGGCATAAAGTACTGGAAGTTGAAACTTCATTTAGAGCAAAAACCATCCAAGAGCATTCTGAGACCTTCAAATTTAAGAAAATCCCTTGTAGCCAAAGCCAGAGGGAAAAAAGGGAAAGGTACGCCCTCCAGGCGGGACTAATGCTCCCCTAAGCTTCAAAAATCACAATTTATCTTCCCTGCTGCTGCTGCGATATTCCCACAGGACAGAGGGTCTGTCTTGCAGGATTGCCCGACTGCAAGAGGCAGTGGTGAAGAAGCAGCCTTTAGTGTAGAGGTGGACCAACAGGTAATAACCTCCCTAGAGCTTAGAGCACACTGACCAGCAGAGGTGGCCAAGAAGCTTCTCTTTAACCCTATCAGCCAGTGTACCACACCGGGCATGTCAGGATTGGAAACCACAAACAGCTCACTTATTTTGCAACACAACAGCTGAGAACAGGCCTTTGCATCTCAAATTGTATAGTTCATGAATCTGAATCTTCATGCTTTTGGCTAATATTTGCACATCAGCAGAAAGTATGATGGTTAAATCACCTTACCTTAGAGCAGCAGCAGCAAAGCAGAGGTCAGAGCAGTGAAGGCTATAGCAAGGAGGGGTTTCAGTTATCTCCAGGTTATCCATGCCAAGCTGCAGAGGTGGGCAGGGGTGTGATGGACTCTTCCTGAGGTTTCATGTTAGTCTGCAGCAAAAAAAAACAAAAGAAAAAGAGACAGGCTGGTAAGTGGAAAGCTTCTCCTTGAATCCCTGTACCTGTATAAATATTCTTTCTAAATGCACAATGAGGAATTGAATTGCCTGTAGTTAACACAGTCTCACTGCTCCCATCCACACTTGGGTTTTGATGTGGTACTGACCGAGAGGAAACCATTGCCATCAACTCATTTCACAGATGACTAAACAAAGGAGGAGATTATCATCATTTCATTTGATGTTGGTAATGAAAAGTTTTGAAAATAAAATGAAAGACAAGCCTCCCTTGCACTTCAGAGGCAAAGTAAAAGCATCTCTACTTTTACAACATATGTACTTAAAATGGCAGGATTTCATCTCCTAAGCCTATATTTCATGTGGAATTTGTGTAGATACGCTGTCCTGTGGGTTTTTTTTGGTATAGCTAATGTTTGGGGTAGAGAGGTCTTTAAATGTAGTGAAACAAAAGGGACATAATTGGAAAACTCTTAACCCTTTGGTTCTGTACTGTCCCCTCTGCAATTAAATCAATTTTTACCTGAAAAAAAACAATTTTTATTTTATTTTTTTTTTTTAGTAGCAGTTGACACAAACACATCCAATACAGCACATTGATGGAGCCATATAAAAAAAGAGATGCTTAGGGGCAAGGGTGGCACGTAAGATGAAAAAGTAATATTGTCAACTTTTCCATAGCTTACAAATGCTCTCAGTAATCATTATAAGTATTTATTTTATGACAAGGAAAGGCATTTTTGGTTTGATTTCTTTGCTCTGACCCCACTTCTTCCTGTTCTCTTTGAAACTCCACAGACACCCTGCATTTCTTTTCCTGACTGGACATTTCTGAAATAGTCCCACTATCAGGTAGATCAGATTGTTGGCAACAGCTTTGGCACCAAAGAGACTCAACAAATAAATTTCATCACACTGACCCTGTACTAAACAGCAACTTTATGTGGATAACCTCATGGGAATGGAAGTTGAGAAAGAGCTATTTCAAGGTCTCCAATAACTTAATCTCTGTTCAGTTCATAATGCAAAGCCATTTCTGTTTCCTCAGTGCACAGCGCTAAAGAGGTTTTTGGGATACAGTAATCCTCCTAAGGTGGGGAAGGCAATGTGGGGGGTAGGGGTTTGCAGGAGGGAGAGGAGATCCCACTCAAATTATACCTCATTTAAAAAAAAAATGAAAAATAAATAAAAAGCTAAGTTTTTCATCTTGGAAATTCTCAGCTTCAGTTACGTGAGTGCAAAAAGTAACTTTTATTTGAAGAGCTAACACTCACTTCTTTGTTAAGAAAACTTAGGGCACCACCCAGCAGACATGAAGGCTCCTATGTTATCAGCAAACTATTTCCTGGGTATATGTTCACCCTTTCCATGCAGCTTGCTTATTTTTTCAACCAAAAAAAGAAAGAAAGAAAGAAGAAAAGGCAGTGCAAACAAATTCTGTAACACTGCTGAATGATCTGTGTTTTGCTGCAACAGCTACTAGATTGATGTAATGGAAATTTCATAGGTGTCCAGCTTTGCAGAAACAGAGCTGGAAAAGGGCCAAGGGGAACCCTAGTGCAGCCCCACATGTTCTTTCCAAGGTGAAAGGGCTCTGCACAGTGCTGCTGCCTGCCATCAGCTGAGAATTGGACCTGAGACAGAGGCAACCTCCACAGCTGAGCCAAATAACTTGGGTAGAAGAACATGAAGCCCTCATTCCCCTGTTAATGGTTAACCTAACCCCTTAACCACAAACATAACACCAGTAACTCTACAGATTTAGCACTGCAAGCTTGAGTTCTGCAGAGAAATAAGCTAGAGTGGTGATACTTTCTGTCCATCTGCCTCTCCTCCCAGTTTTGAACCTGTCTGCTGGTCTGAACTATGTTTGACAGTAGTAGGAGAAGGTAGGACCTGCAAAGATATCATATTCCCCAAAATGTCCAGAAAACCAAGGATGGAAGGAGAGCAAAAGAGTCTGGTTGTGCCTCCACAGCAGGGACACCCACAGCAGCTCTCTCCTGCCTATTCTTCTGCATCCATGAGTCACCAACTGGAAGACCCTGCAGCACACACGGCCTTGCACCCACACAGTGGGGATATACATGGGTCAGCTCTGGGGTGTGTGCAAGGAAATTGGATATACTGTAGGAGAACCCAGCAGCAGCGCAGGGGAAGGGAGTCAGGCTATTGCTGTGGGCAGCTAGGGCAAAACACAGCTGTCCTTAGTGCCACAGTCTACAGANCCCCCCCCCACGAAACATTTTTGTCTAAGCAGCGGGAACGGTGGGAAAGAAGGATTATACAACATCTAAAATCAATAGCAGACATCACCCAGAGGAAAGCATTTCTTTCTGCAATCCTGGAAGTCACCTCAAGTAATAAACCAGACAGTTATATGGCAAAAAGACCTAAAATCCTGGAAAACAAAGAATGCTTGACCCTGGAATAACACCACGTGGAGCAGACCTCACCACCCAGCATGATTAGAGAATCACAGAATACTTTGAGTTGGAAGGGACCCATAAGTTCTCAGGGATCTTCTGCCCCCCCCCAAGTCCTGGATCACATTCTCCATAGCATAATCCAGTAGCTTGCTGGGAAGTCTCTTCTACATCCCTGCACACGAATCTCGTTGTTTCCCAGAAAAACAAAGTGGAAACCCAGCACCTGCTGGCAGCAAGACACTGCAGTCACCTCTACAGACTTTAGGCTGAGCCTGGTAGATGGAGCAACAGATGCAAGACCTCCATGGAGGAGCTGGGCCTCTGGTGTCAGGGAGCTGCACAGACCTCTCTCTCTGTGGGTTCACAGCTACACGGCATCATGAAGAGCAGTATTAATATAAAAAACAGCTGGTGCACAACTATTTCAGTTGTGCTGTTTGGCCTTTGAGGGGAGGGAGAGTATTGAGAAAGATGAAGATGACCTCTGTCCCCCTGCTACTCTGACTAAATCTTCCATACTGACTTTTAACTTCTTTTAAAACACAAAGCACCTTTTCATGAAGCTGCCCTTGGAAATCAGCTGTCCTGAGTGTTACTGTATGGATCAAGATACAGCACAGTGCATGTTAGTTTCTATAGGACTGAAAGAAGAGATGAAGTACTCTTATGAGAGGAAGCTTTTTTTTTTTTTACCTAGAGGTTTAGTCTATGGATTTCACAGATTTAACCAGCAGCAGCCAGCCCCTGTCTTGCCGTTTCATGAAGCCAGAGCTTTAAACACACCTTTGCATTTCACCAAGTTTTGTCCTTGAGAAAGTCAGGTGTCTGTGACTAGCATATCCAGACATTTAACCAGATACCCACTCCAAGTGCAGGAAAAACAAAAGACTGTTGTGATGGGATAAATGCTTCCCTCTGCAGCCAGCACTTGCAGTTTTTACTCTCTTTGTCTCTCAGTTCATTGCCTTGGTAAGGTGTCTAGCAGCTGACAAATGGAGGCCAAAATTTAAGAGAGCCTGCAGGCGCCAAGTTAGCTTTACTTGCACATTTAGTGAAGGAAGAGCCCAGGCATCTTGCCATGGTGAAGTAAAGTAGCAAAGCAAAACAAAAACAGAGTTTAAAAGTTTATCTTCTGGAAGCCTGCTACACTCTTGACAATGCCTTTGTACTTCAGGGCCTTTTAAGCCAGCCTTGGCAGGCCAGAAAGACTTCTGCACAGTCAAGAAAACACTCTCTCCTAAGACCCTGAAGCTATAAGACTGTAAATCCCAGGTTGTAAAGCAGCAATGACAGCAAAAGACCAAACAAATGAAAGAACAGAAGATGGGGATCAGAAGATGAGCTAGGAGGTAAAATTGCAATGGTTTACATTTTTGTTAACAATCAGGGAAAACACTCAATTCCAAGAATGATGTGCATGTTTGGTTTTAAGCATCCCCACCTCTTCAAGAGAGCTTACCCCCCACACTTTGTCTGCTCTAGGCAAGGATTTTTTCTCTCAACTGTTTACTCTTTCACTCACTCTTCAGCAAAATGTCAGCAAACAATTATCATTGGGTATCTGTAAAAGATAATGCAGGTGGAAAGGGGAATACTGACACCCAACACCTCCCTGCAAAAACCTACTGTACTATCAACATCAGATAAACTTCCTTTTCTCTGCTAGAAACCTGACCCTGTGAGTACACTTTCTAGGATAATGGTAAGGGAATACCTCTCCAGCTTGTTTGGGTAACTTATCAGCAGGTCTTCCTCTCAGAAGACAGTAGCTTTCTGGAAAGAAAATACCTGACCCATGTTCGTAATGCATCCTTAAGGATGCTTTTCTCTGGATCTCAGGATGGGGTTGCAAGGGAGCTGTAGGAAGTCCTGCTCTGAAGTACTGGGCAACAGTAAGGTTGGTATGCTCTATCGACCTTAAATCAAGTAATCTGAAAGAAATCACCTCTGCTTAGCTTTCTCAGCACTTCAAATATTCAAGCTTTCTGTTTTGAAATACCTTATCACCAGAAATGCATTTGAGATCCTAGATCTTTGAGATGAATGGGTTATTTACAAAAGGATTTAAAAATAAATCAAGAAATCATGCCTACTGATTAAATTCTAAGTGAAATTCCAGCCCACTAAAACCCCAAAACACTACCATGACAATTTTTTGCAATGCATGATTATGTTTTAGTTAACTAGTCAAAATACTGAATCTGTAAATCCTCTGAAAAGAAAGGAGGTTCTCTTGAAGCAAATTTTAGTAAGCAAACCCAGCTCCTGTTCATGTAAATATCCTACTCTTCCAATGCAGAGTCACTATTATTTCACAAATAGCTCAGAATTAAAAAGCTGGACTAAAATTTAGCAATACATATATATATATATTTAAAGTAGCTCTTGGAAGATTGTTGAGGTAAGACTTATCTTCAGAAGATGTTTTTAATTTATCTCAGTCACATGCAGAGTCACACTGGTGTCACAGGAACCATCTGCATAGCAAAAAAAAAAGCAGGATTTGGCCCTGAATGACTCGACTAAACTCTGTGCTGTTCATCTAAATTCTGCATGTCATTCAAATTGGGCATTACTGCTGTGTTGTTTCAGCAGAGGCTGTTTTACATCACAGAAATGTCTGGACCACAACAATGTCACTACTAGACCACTTCTGCTTTTTACTTGCTTTAGAACTTTCCAGGGGGGGAAATTGCTGTAAAAAAACCCACCTTTGTTCCCCCTCTTTCTGTTCTAAGCTTTAAACTGAACTGGGGTCTCACTAATTTAAGTATAGAGCTTTGAGGCATGCATCTTAAATATGATAAATGACCAACAGAAAATGAAAGGTCTACTGCTACAACACTGCCAAGTCTGAAATGAGGTAAGGTCATGAATCACAACATGCACAGGCAATCCTCAAAACTGTATTTTGAGCTATAAAACAGCTCCAGTGATCTTTTCTTTTTACACAAACACATACATGGATCAGATTTTCAAGAGCTGGTGTCAGCCCATACAAAGCCTAGAAGTAATAAATAGGTTTGACAAGGAACTTTGAATCGTCCCTTGATGGAGTTTCCCCTGGCCTGTTCCACTGGCACAGGTTTTCTACATGGTACCTCCTGGACATGTTCTTTACATGGTAGGACCAGACCTGCTTTGCTTTTCTTACTGTGACTCTAGGTACTGCTTTGAGTGAATGAGGAAGACAACACATCTTAACTGCAATGGAGTGCAATAACATTCTTGGTGGAGAAAAAAAATGATAAGTATTTACCAAGCTCCTTCTTTAGTTCCACACCTTTCCCTGATCACCTGTTAAGTACCAGCTCTGTTGGGAAGCTGCTGCAAAATCCAACCAAGGTGATGGAGACAATACTGCATTATTGACTTTCTCCTTCCTCTACCCCTGAGATCAGGTGAGGAAGAGGGCACAGGAGCAAGGGAGATTTACCCTCACTGGAAGATGATCAGGTTAGGGAGCACTTAAACTAGGCATGCATAAGATGATAGGACCTGAAAGTTTGCACCTATGGGTGCTCAGGGAGCTGGCCTATACCATTGTAAGACCACTCTCTACTATCTCTTAATAGTCAGGGGGACTGCAGAGGTTCCTGAAAATCAAAGAGGCTACTTTTATAGCTGAATTTCTTCAGATAGCTCTTTAAGAGATCCCAGAAGCAAAGCAACTGAATAATAAATACATGCAGCCAGAGGCAGATAAAACATACCTATTGATAAAGCAGCATTGTAAGACAGGGACAAGAATTTAAAACTCCTTTCAAAATATCAAGTGGTTAAAAGCCCTGAGTAAAAAATAATCCTTTATTTTTAGTCATAGGCAAAACTTAGCAACTCTTGCTTTTCAACTATCTTCTTTATAAGGTATCAATTCTGAGACAAGTTATACCCAAGAAGTAAGATGTTAAACATTTGCAGTATTTCCTGAATTTTTTACATACCAAGCCAGCCACTACTTTTAGATGAAGACTACAATGTGTTTTAGACACTGTTTGATACTTATTCCTCTGCAGCTATAGATAGGACTTCATTCTGAGTTTGATAGCATCATGAATGTTGTCATGTACTTACAAATTGTAAACACAAAACAAAACCATCCCATACACAGACAGAAATATTTATGGCACACATTTCAACACCACAGTGCAAATCATGATGCAAAATCCATTGCAAGTCACAGAAGATAATACTAACAAGCATAAAATGCTTAGACTTCTGTTATTGGTTATTAAAAGGACTTGAAAAAAGATAATGTGAATGATGTCATATTGCATTGGTCTTCTTGAGCAAATAAAGCCAACAGAAGGTGGTAAGCAGGATGCAGCCAGAGGCATTTACACTCAGGAGTGGGGTTACAACAGTGAAGAAGTGCAGCAATTTGTGTCTGTTTGCTATACATTTTTCTCCCTAATCTGTTTTAAAAGTATCATATAGCAGTAACTATGTAAGGAAAAAGTCTATTATCTATTAGGATGTGTTTAGCTGTCTGCAGCAGCTACAGATCCATCATTTTGTTTCTCCTTGCAAGGAGAGCACAGTTAATCACTGCAAAGTTAATACTCCCTTTCCTCCTAATAAATCATATAAACTTAACCTACTGTAATACCCATAAATGCTACCTGAGGATAGGGACAGCTGCAGAAGACACTTGCTGGGTACTTATTGATGTCTAAGTACTGGAGAACTTGCCTTCATGGACAGGCCAGAGTTTCTGTATTCAAAATAGTGTTATGTGTAGTTTAACATCATCATGTAGGTTGCTTTTAGTTCTAGAAAACCCTATTTTTGTAAGATTAGCACAAGAGATTACAGGTTGTCACTCTGAGAAAATACAGCTAGGGGCAAGTGTTTGGGTGGAATAGATTTTAATGGGGAAAAATGGAGTAAGTTCAGTGAAGCTGAAACACTCTGTGGAAACACAACCACCTCTCATGAGATTTTCTAAGAAAAAACAGCCTTGCAGTCCCAGCATGAAACTGTGAGGATGAAGGAGAGCCAACAGCTCACAGGGGATGCGAGACCTGCCTTCAGAGCACTTTTTCAGGTAGTTGCTCTCATCCTGCACAAGACTTTTCAAATTGGTCCATACTAGGGGCACTCTCCCTCTACTCCAGCTGTCCTGCTACTAAGTGCCATGGAAGAGCTCTCAGAGCTGCAAAGAGGAGCCTAGGAGAGATGTCTGCTGGAAGTGCCTTCCTGAGGCTGCTGAAAGCTAGAACAGAGGCAGCTATGTGCCCCAAAGCAGAGGGGTGTTGGCTGGGCTGCATGTTGGTGCTAGTGCACAAGCACACCCACACTCTTGGTGAGATGGAAAACTTTTAAAAGTGTTGTTCCCCCCCTCCTTCCATGCAACAGGAATATTTTTGATTATATGAAAAGTTTCTACCCAATTTTCAGTACTGTTTCCCCACAGCTAATATAAACACTGCTGAAAACTTTGTGTAAACAGTTCTTACTCCTGTCACTCAATGCAATCTGTGCTACTACATGCCTAAGGACACTTTTGGGGAGCAATGGCCAGAGGAATGTGGCCCAGTGTGTGCATTTTGTATGTTTCAACAAGCACATTTTACAAGTAAAAAGAATAAAATATCGCTACCCAAAGTGGCGATAAAACCTCACTCCTTACTCCTACTCCACCACCATCAAATATTCTTTATTTTGTAAAGAACTGCTCTGAGCTTCTTTCCAGCTTCTTCTGACCTTCCTTGTCA
>VWZO01018705.1:378048-445579 GCA_013396975.1 Bucco capensis | reverse complement strand
AAAAAAAAAAAAAAAAAAAAAGAGTTTAAATAGCAGCTCCTCTTTGCTTGCTGCTGCTATTACATCAGAAAATGTGTCCTGACTCTTAGAATACAGCTCACAGACAGAAATACTGAAGAAAAAACTCTGTGCAAGGAGAAATCTTGTGCTGACAGGAAAATTGACAAGATGACCTAATAGGTCTTTTCCATTTCTACTGTCTCTGAGTCTACTACTCCTATAAAGAAAAAAAATAACTTGTCAGTAAACTTATTATAGAAGAAAACATCACAGTAAAAATAGTTACAGAAAATAGCCCACCAATTCCTTGATATAAGATACAAATATATTTAATCTTGTGACAGTTGCTTATGCCTGAGAAAAACCATGTTCCCAGATTCTGTAGAGCAGTCAAAAATCTAAGAAAGTGATTAAGCAGTTCTCAAATACATAGTAAGTTAAAGAGGTTCAACCAAGCCTCTTTATTTACCTGCACTACAAAGTTTTTTATGCTTTCTTGAAAAATAGATGTATTTTGTAGAAACGTGGAAATGAAACAATAAAGAAACTATGCCAATATTTCGCAATTCCTATATGCACCACTTTTTTTTTTATAGGTTAGGTTCAGCCTAGTACCACCACCAGTAATTATATTTTATTAAAATAATTAGAGCAGCAAGGTAGAGGAGATTTGAGGTGCTTTCTCATGCCCTGTCTGTTTTAACAAAGCTTTTACAGAAAAAAACCCTCTTATCTACTTTATAGAATAACAGAATAGTTTGGTTTGGAAGGGACCATAAAATCATCCAGTTCCAATCCTCCTGTCATGGACAGGGACATCTTCTACTAGATCAGGTTGTTCAAGGCCCCATCCAACCTGGTTTTGAACACTACCAGGGATGGAGCATTCACAACTTCTCTAGGCAACCTATTCCAGTGTTTCACCACCCTTACCATAAAGAAATAGCAGCAGATGTCTTAGAATATTTACAGAAGTGTAGTACTTAAGAAATAGGCAGTTACCTGGACAGCCTGGTCTAGTAATTGGCATCCCTACCCATGCCAGGGGGGTTGGAACTAGATGATATTTAAGGTTGCTTCCAACATGGCCATTCTATGAATCTATGAACCTTATTGAAGGATCTAGAGCCACCAAATTATTCAGGGTACTATAGCATCAAATTCAGTCACTACCTCTCCTTATGCTTTTGGAAAATATGGATACAGATCTATACTCAAATCTGGAACCACATCTGATTTATATAGTACAGGATCATATCTAACACTGCCCACAACAACAATCCTTTGACATCATTACTGGTGAAACAAAATTCCTTCAGATTGAAAGGTAGCTTCAAGGGAGATCACAGATCATTCTTCTCTTACCCAACTTGCTATCCTTTCACAGCTTTTTCTATCCCACTCTCCTGTCTCCATCAGATCTGAATCTCTCTTTCTGTATGGCAGCAAAAACATAGGTGTGTGTCCATCTTAATTATGGCCTTGATTATGTGTTATAATCTAAATCAAATTATATTCTCTAACAGAAACTAAACTCTAATTTTCTATAATGCGGTTATTAATGTATGCAGTCCATCTCATCATCTGGACTTGTGAAGTCCTGTCCTATCAGTAGTGGTCTGAAAAGTAAATATTCTTTTTGCATCAGTTGCTTGGGGGTTTATTTTTCTGTTGGATTGTGGATTTTCTTTTGGGCATTTTCCTTTCTAGCCTTCTAAAGTTTCCATCTAGATTCTACCCTTCTGAATATGTGCAGAAGATAATGAAATATAGTACTGTCTGCTTATGTGATTCATGGTCCAGAAATGGTTATTGGAGAGCCATATTTCATGACTAAGATCCTAATCTGTGTTTATCCCATTACTGGGGGATTACCATAGCAGTATATCAAAGATGAAATAGCCATGAGCAATTTACAAACCCCATCAGGTTGGTTATGGGAATCTATACAGAGACTGTAATCTATTCCATTCTGTATCTGACAGGTAATTTCTTTGTTTTCAGTTGGGTGTGATTACAGTGAGCAGCATGTCCAATTAAAATCATGTTCAGGGTGATAGATGAGCATTTACAGTCAGAATCATCATCATAACTCAACACTGTGGAATGATAGGAGATAGACTCTCCATAACTACCTCAAGTAAAGTTCACATGCTTGTCTTTAGCAGTAGAATGTGACTTATGCTATATTCTTTCAGATTTCAGAGGAGTCTTTATGTGTGGGATATGTTAAACTATCAGCCGGTTGGTTCTGTACAAGAAAATCCCTTTTGTTTTTTACACAGGCAGTAATTACTGTACAAATATCCCTTTGAAAAGGTAACCATCTTGGGTATTAGAGTATTATTTTTGGCACTTTGTTTTCCTTTTAAAGTAAATGATAGAGCAAGCATTCCAGATTTTTTCCTCTCTAAATCAGTCATGTCTGTTGCACTTATACAGGATCCAAAACTATTGACTAAGGGAGGGGTAGGAGAGGGAAAGAAGCGGATGGCTGTTTTTTAACACAAAGTTACTATTCCAGATCTGTAAGTATTTTTTTTTTCTACCTTGTCAGAACCTCACAGTGAGTTAAATTAGGTCATGAAGAGACCTCACTAGCCCCTAATACCAATAAGAAAATCATTAAGGAGGTATTTTGCTGTAACACTGGAAGGGTTCTCTTCTTTTCCTGTTTTTCAGTGCCATAGACAGTCTTCCAGTGATAAATCTGTCTATGGGAGTCCTACACCTCTAAGCATGGATTGCTCTACTTAGGGACATGGTTTAATAGTATGTTAGTGACAGGTATGGTTGGACTTGATGATCTTGGAGGTCTCTTCCAACCTTAATGATTCTGTGACTGCAGCACGTTGCATTGGGAAAGTGCATCTGTTTTGCACACAGGATAAAAGCCTTCTTGCCACCCACATGTTCATACACACATTCCTGTACTAACTGTAAACCCCAGAGAACAAGCCAGAGGTACCACCCCTCCCCAGCAGTAAATCTGCCTTGAATTAATGATGCCCAAAGTTGCCTTCACCTTTTTGTTGAGTCCGCTTGGTATTACGTTAATTTTTAACATGGGATTCTCAGACATCACCTAGCTACTTCAAAGGCAGAAAACAAAACAAGTGTCTAGTCTGCATGTGGGTGACTTCAGTACGGGACCATCAACAAAAATGCTGTGGCAGCCTGTGCATGCATGGCTTGGGAGTGGCAGGCCAACTGTATTTTTCTTCTGTGTTTTCTTCTTGAAACACTACCTTTTGTCCATAGCCAGTATTGTTTCAGGAGTGATTTTAATATGTTAAAGATGGGCTTGCAACAAAATGCTCTCACCACTTTTTAATTGTTTCCACTGGATTTCAAAGCAGTCCTGATGCAATTTACAAGAAAAGGAGACCTCTGTAACTATTTGAGAATGTTTTATCTGTTGCATCACAGACATTCGGAAGTTCAGCTCTATAAGCTTGTATTTTTTTATCTTCTCAAGGAAAAAATAATTAGGAAAAAATTAAAGGCATATCTGATGGAGTCTCACAACAGAATGTCAGAACAAGAACCAACCAAAAACCCAAACAAGAAAATAAAAGGAGAGAAAGCTGTGAGGTAATCACCAGGTGAAAGCCTGCACTATTTAAGGAAGACGTATGTAATCACTGTATGACAAAGATTGATTAATATCCCATCTCTGACTCAGGGCATGCAGCTATCAGCTTGTCAGAGACCTACTCTATGCAACCCTGCTTTTTCCAATAAAGGAAAAAGTGCAGAAATCCAATGTGACTTAAGACATGTAGATGCAATATAATGGGAAAGAATTACTAATAGATTTTGTAGAATAAAGTAATAACTAAGATGAAAAAGGGCAAACCCGGAGCAGGTCAAAGGAAAAAGTCATCTGAAGTGAAAAGAGAATGCAATCTGTCCCTCAAGGAGAGCCCAAGGAAGAGACAGCCCCTAGCTGAGCAACAGGAGGCTGCAGTGAGCCTAGAGGGTAGAGTTTCACTCAGCCAATGGCAGGGATATTAAGAAGAGGATTTTAGTCTTCACTCCCACCTCTGTCTCTTGTTCCTGCTCTTATGTACTCTAGTCCCTTCAGGATTTTTTGGATCCACATGCTAATTTGTTAATTCCCTGCTAAATCGCATCCTCCCTTCTCTGAGAAGGCTAAACAACTTTCCCTCCCTTGTTTGTTCTTGCAAATATCTCCAGTTCTGCTTCACCTTCCAGAATATTGGAGGGCTACAGCTGCTTCAGAGATCCTTTCTTATCTCTGACCTCTTTATGTGCAGTATTTGTTATCTCTATCTTCTAGACCAGAGCACATGGACTTTTTCCTAGTTCACAGGTCAGAGCCTCTTCTGTGACTGAGGAAAGTTTTGCATAGATTGCAGTGCTAGTACAAAGAAATCCAAAGTGCTAAAGATGCCAACAGCTAACAGGATGACACTGCTGTAGATTGAAACCAAAGGCTTGTCTTAAAACCAAAATTCTAGCTGAAAGGAAAGTTGTTTGGAAAAACAAAGCTATGAAGTGGCTAGAGCAAGACCTCTTCTCAGCCAGCTGGCCTGAGGCTGGGAAAAAAAGCATAGGTGGATACATAAACCAGAGTTTTAGTTTCTACTAGACACTAATATGACTATTTTAGGCTATATCAAGGACATCATCACTATTTGGACAGTGTACATCAAATTTTCAGTGCTCATTTAATAATGGTCTAACTACTACCATCAACACTGGGAAGAAGGCAGGAGGAAAGCAGTGACCTGAATAGGAAAAAAGCTGGGCCAGTAACAGATGTCACAGACAGAGCACATATGTATCACTTAAACACCACACTGAAATAAAATCACTCTACAGGGTGGCAGCTAAGGAAGACAGACCCCAACTAATGCTGAGAAACCTAGGGAAGAGACAGGGGCAGTGGGTAAATAACTTATTTAGTGAAAAGTTAGTCAAATAAAATAGTTCCATATGGATTTCTCTTTTTTTCAGTGTGGTTCATGAAAACAAAGATTGTAGGCTTCCCTTTTATCCAATGTTCTAACCACCTGAGGGCACTTAAATGCTTCAAAATTTTTAAGATGTAAAAATTTACAAAGTGCAAGAACTTTTTCAATAAAATGGCATAGTTCTTAAAATTGAAATTATGAGAGTGAATAGCTTAATATTACACTGCAAAAGTGAAAGATATGAGGGCTCTAGTCAGTAGCCAGATAAAGATGAGCCAGCAGTGTGCCCAGAAGGCCCAGATGGCCAAGAGCATCCTGGCTTGGATCAGAAATACTGTGGCCAGCAGGACCACGGCAGTGATCATCCCCCTGACTCGGCACTGGTGAGCCCAAACCTCAAATACTGGGCTCAGGTTTGGGCCCCTCACTACAAGACAAACATTGAGGTACTGGAGCACATCCAAAGAAGGACAACAAAGCTGGTGAAGGATCTGGAGTACAAATCTTGTGAGGAGCAGCTGAGGAACTGGGGTTGTTTAATCTGGAGAAGAGGAGGTTCAGGAGAGACCTTCTCTCTCTTTACAACTACCTGAAAGGAACTTGTAGCAAGGTGAGGGTCAGTCTCTTCTCTCAAGTAACAAGCTAAAGGATGAGAGGAAAAGGTTTCAAGTTGCACCAGGAGAGGTTCAGATTGGATATTAGGAAAAAATTTCTTCACTAAAAGACTTGTCAATCCCTGGAATAGGCTGCCCAGGGAAGTGGTTGATCCACCATCCCTGGAGATATTTAAAAGATGTGTAGATGTGGCACGTAAGGACACGATTTAGTGGTGTACTTGGCAGAGCTGGGTTAATGGTTGGACTCAATGATCTTAAAGGTCTTTTCCAACCTAAACAATTCTATGATCCTTTATTCCACTTTTATGGGCCAGCTATGTTCCAGGCTGTTACAAACAAATACATTATATTTTAACTAAAAAAAATTCCTCATAATAAGTAAAACAAATATATTGGAATAAGATATTGTTCTGTTCTCAAGCCAAGAAGCCAACTTTTATATATTCAGAATTGTGCCTATGATAGCTGTATTAAACAATAGTATATTTTGTTCTGAGTTATGCTGTATTAAAAGGGTTTTTAAAATATGTTTTTCCTTCTTTGATGATTGTTTTCTTGCAAAGATAATTTAAACCAGCAAGGGCCCACCCAGTAAGAGGAACAAAAGGTCTAGTCCTTGATGAGCAGTATTTGTAAGCACTCACTACTAATATTAATTAATTTGTTAATTTATCCTCTTTTCCTACTCATCAGTTGTCTCCATGTGGTTTAAATATCCATTCCCTATTCAAAACTATTCACACTGGATGAATTTCATTCCTCTGTGGTGGAGCAGCATAAGGCATATGCATCCCTTCATTTCTCTGAATAATGTTCAAATGAGTCTCAAAGCACTATATTGTCTCTCAGAGTGTGAATAAATTTCACCATTTGGCTAGATCTAGATTCTTTCTGCATTGCTTACTACAAGTCATTCTCTGTGCTTCAGCTGTTGCTCAGTGGTGTCTAAGGCAGTGGCTCCATTAGTTTAGGGTGTTTTAGGGGTGCATGCACTGCACCTCCTAAATATCCATCACTCATGCACTGTTATCAGTGATTTGAGCCCAGTTTACTGGACCTGCCTGCATCCTCCACCTGCCATATGGACTGGCCACACCTACTGCATCTGCGACATTCAGACACCCTGCACAAATGTCCAAAGTCTTTTCATTTCATCAGGATTTTGGGGTGAAAAAGAGCAGAGTTATCCAGACAGAGGGGAGGCTTAAGTTTAGACTTGTAGTAGCAGGGACCATCATTCTTCTGACATGTATGCACCAAACACAAGAGAGCACTCTTCTGTGACTGGATATCTTATGCCCTATTCCGCAAACAGGTAAGCAAAAACATAAGTAGAAACCCCCAAATAAGATTAGCTATTTAAAAACTGAACTGATGGGAATTATTTCAAGTTCAAAATTCTCTCTCTCTTTTTTTTCCCCCCAAATATTCTGCCAACAAGCTTTTATCTAGTTTCTAATCCCAAAGGGTGAAGTCAACTGCAAGTTTTGAGTAACTGTAGAAGTGCAGGAGTATTTTTCCAGCTCTGGCACTGACCAAGCATCCTTTTGCATTAAGTTTCTTTTTTGTAGTTCAGTACCATAATTAACCCAGAGCTGAAGCAAACAATTTACCCTCTCTAACAAACAAACTTATCAGGAAGTTACTCTGAGAGTGGAAGATAAGATAAAAAAAAGGGAGCTTTCATTAAGAGCCCAGACAGATCTTTTTCATTCATTCATTCTCTCTCCAAAACCATTATGTAGATTGGCAAAGAATGAAAGGTAGCAGTGGGAGGAATGAAGAGACATCATTCTTAGACAACAAATATGCTACAGTGATAAGTGATAGAAAATGGGGCTGTAGATACTTCAGTTCAGCTAGGAAAATCATCTGCTGTATAAAATTGTCACAGGTTAGCCTCATTTGCCATCAATATTACTGGAAAATTTTGAAAGATACAACTCTGAGAAGACTATGTCAGATTAGGAACTGGAATCTAAACAAATGTAACCTACAGGAAAGACAAGGACATTTCTAGCTACCTTTGCCCTTTGCCATTGCAGCCTTCTGCAAAGTTAAAAAAAAACCCTGTGAATCAACAGGTGAGCTCAGGAAAGTGGCTTTCACTTCCATTGGAGCTATGTATGGGCAGTTTCATGACTTACAAGCACTCAGAAAACAAACAGCAGAGTGCTAGGCGCTGTATGTCCCTGAAACACATCTGGGCTATGTCCCAACGACATACACCAGCTCCACTGCTTTCTCTGAATAAAGTGTACTCTTAGAGCCAGGAATTACAAGAAACTAGCTAGGGAATGATATATCATGTTCTGAAAACACAGCCAGTGTATGTCCCTGCCTAACTTCTACCTGATCCTGCATTCTTTGAGCTCTCAAAAATGCTTCCTGCAGCAAAGAGACCTTTTGGGTGCAAAAAGGGAGCACAGTAAGAAAACAGAGGAAGCACTGTTGTAGAGTGATGATGCTCAAGTGGTAGACGTTTGAGAAGTATCTTTTTTTCCCCCCCTTACAGTAATTAGCTCAGTTCCACAGCAACACAAAGATTTAGTATCTTTTATACGTAACTCATTATCCTTTTTGTTAATTTTGGAATTTGTTTATACTTTGTTAGTTCTGAAAGTCAGGCAGTGAGACTTCCTTCATTGAAGCAGAAGTCTAGCACTGCCCAGGATTTCACTCTAGCAGCCAATTTTCTTCCCTGTATTGATTTATGCCACACAGCAGCAGTAAAGCCTCACACATCCCTTATAAACCCCCATCTTCCCTTGACAATGAATGGTGTGTGGAACTTTGTGAAGCTAATTAAATTAATTGATGGAGAGGAGCAGACACAACTCCTCTGAAAGCAATATTTACCCTCCCTGTTTACCCTGAGATTTAGGTTGTCTCCTATTGTCAGCTATCAATTGATAGTTGGAGCAATTGCAATGACAGCATGAATCATAATGCAAAAAACATGTTACACATTGAATGATAGATGAGCAAATTTGGGGCCAATTCCTACTGGATCATTCTTTTCTAATTCACTCAACGGATCAGACTATCTCCTGACTAGAACCACATGGCTTAGTTTGGAAATTACAACTACTGAAGTGTGTGAGACATTGTCCCCATGGCCTGTGACAAGGAAGGACCAGTCCTGTGGCCACCTGTCATTTCAAACCTCAACTACTGCATATTTTTATGTGGGCCCCTATCAGACTCCTTTCCCAGATGCATCAATGTCAGCTCTGTTCAAACAGCTTCTCTCAGGGGCATAAGAAGTTATAGTTTTGCCATACCATCTCTGCAGCTTGTTTTGGAATAAGGCATTAGTTTCCCTATGCTCCACAAGCTCTTCATACTTGCTGCCAAGAAAATGGGAATCACAACCCCAGCCAAATGAGACCGATCCTGTCTAAGGCAGCAAGCTTCAGACAAAACTCTTAATACTTGCATACTTAAAATCCTATTGATTTCCTCATGACCTCTGGAAAACTCTGTTAGGAGTAGAAATGGAAATGGCAGTCTCTGGAGAGCCCACAGCAAAGCAGCTTTTCTCACTTTCTTGAGTTGCTTATAGGAGCATAACCACTCCTACATAGTACTAGAGAGAGGTAACTTCTTTTTCCTTTGATATTTTTTCTTGTCTTTCTGCTTTGATTTCTTTTACCTCTGGAAAAATGAGTCAAAACAGTTTAAAAAATAAAAAATGTTTATTTCACTGTCTTGCCTGCCCCATAGATTTAATACAAATATTTCGCCTCACTTAGCATGCAAATTCTCTAAGCCCCATCAGTGGTGATACAATAAGATACATCTCATTCAATATTATTATGCACTTGAGAAGACACCAGTTATCATAACTTTCACTTTTTCTTTCCTTAAGTGGTCCTGAATCAGTCAACTGCAGTGAAGAAGCTTGGCTTTGGCAATTAAATTATTTACAATCCTTTATTTCCTTGCATGAAAAGCACCACAGAACTGTTCAAGTCACTGAAGGTTCTAATAGTCACTTAATTTTGGCTCCTCCTTTTACATTTCCCACTTCAAGTGATTTTAATTTGTCTTATTCTCAAAACAATTCGAAAAAGACTGGAAAAAGGAGAAACATAACAGAAATCTTTAGACAGTTCCATGCACTGCACAGAAGCCCTGATAATATATTCTTTTAGGAAGGGTTGCACTACAGGATATATTTCATGCTTTAAAAAGTAACAGCCAAAAAGAAAAGGGATGGGGGTTTAAGGGGGAATGGATCCTACACAGTAACTGTAAAATTACAGCCCTCTTGCTTTGTATCTGGTTGCTAATGTGCTCAAAAAGATCTGTGCTTCATCATATTTTATAGGGAGGATATACAGTATTTGCTCTATGGGGAGCCTATATGAGTCCTAACTTTGCTCCAAAGGACAGTTAAATAAATGACTCCACCAGTCAAGTCCTTGAAAAAAAAAAATTGTCTTGCTGCCAGCTTGCTTCCAGCCTCTCTGCATCCATGGATTGTGGTGACAGCAATTATGTCATCCCTAAAGTGCAGAAGCTGAGAATCCTTACATCACCTCTCAGACTTTCTTTTTTGTCCCTCCTACAGCTATCACTTGTTATTCTCAGCATTACTGTGTTTTCTGAGACACTATGAGAACCAACATGAACAGTACAAAAATGTGGTTGAGTTTCAGCTGCTCTAAATGATCACAATCTTCATTCTGCAGCATGCCTCACACAAACTATCACAGATTGGAAGAGGACATGTGGGTTTTTTCCTTCCTCTGTGTGAGCACACATAACACCCCTTAAAACAGTCTATCCCATTCAGTCCTTCAGTGATGATACTTTGCACCTACCTCAGTAAAAAACAGGTTGCAGGTTGCAATTGGGGTGATTCAGCTAGAGATCTAGTTCTAACAATCTATTGATTTTCAGACAGTAGAGGGGACAGGTAAGCAATAAAATTATTCTTCTGTGCTTATTAGAACATCCTGTATGAGAGATGTAAAGACATCAGTTCCTGAAGCATGACTTAATGCTGCCTCTTTGCCAGTGGTCTCATTTCAGTCCTGGCCTTTGGGAGACTTTGGAAACTCCATTGCCTGTGTTTCTTTTATTGCTCCCAATCACAGAATCATTAAGGTTGGAAGACATCTCTAAGACCATCAAGTCCAACCATCTACCTATCATCACCATGCCACTAAACCATGTCACTAAGCACCACATCTACATGTTTTGAACACCTCTAGGGATGGTGACTCCACCACCTCCCTGGGCAGCCTGGGCCAATACCTAACAATCCTTTCAGTGAAGAAATTCCTCCTGACATCCAACCTAAACCTCCCCTGGTGCAACTTGAGGCTATTTCCTCTTGTTCTCTCATTGGTAGAAGAGACCTACCCCCATCTCACTCCATAAGGCATATGCAAGAAGGTTACTGCTCCACAGTACAGCATCTAGAGTTGCTGAGAAAGGAAGAGGAAACCATCTGAAACAATGCCACAATGTCTCTCCAGTAGCAAACTGCTTTTGTGATAAATATCAGAATTCTTCACCTTAGAAAATCATTGGCAAGTGTTTCTTATTGGCAGAAGTCTGTCTCTAATAGATGGGTGATCCACTCACGGACAACACTTTATGGTTCTGGCAGTGCTGTATTTTATGCCTGTCATAGAATGAATCATGGTTTTCTCTATTCCCCCCCCAAAACCATTCCATTCCAAATCCACTCAAAAACTGAATTCATCACAGCTCTGGTTTGGCATTACAAGTCCTTCCCAAGGAGCAGGCCTCCAGATTTGCTTCTGAGAGAATGCCAATGGCATACGTCATTGTTGGGTGACTATTGACAGAGGCTGATTTAACCAGCTACCAGCTCTAGTGAAGTGCTCGGGAACAGAGGATGGTTGGTGCATCTCATTGCCAAGGTGCTCATTGCTCACTTCTCCCACCCACAGAAAGGGTAAATCAGGTAAGCTTGGCTGCATCGGCCTGAGCTGACTGAGACTGTACATTACATGAGATGAATAACAGGCTGCCTTCACCAGCAGACCTTGCAGGATCAGGTCTGAACGGCTCCACAGCCATCTACTGCTTGAAATTCTTACTCCTACTGGCAAGCCTCCGAGTAGGGGGAGGAAGAACTCAAGCTGTAGCTCATGATGTTGAACACACACTAGTTAGTTTATTGCTTGGTACTAATAAAAGGTTTCCAAAGAAGACTGACTCCTGTGCAGCACGCAGACTTTCCTTGTACCACTTCCAAGAGGACTCCACACTCTTATTCACAACTAGCTTGAAGTGACACTCTCTTATTCACCTTGTCAAGGGGACACGGACAGTGGAGCCAGTATTCTCCCCATCCTCTAAATTGTCTGTGATGAACATGACTGCTCTATATACACAGAAAAATGAAGAAATATTTCAAAAGTTTGAGTCTATTTTTTCCCTTCATTGAGATGTTATTTCTTGCAGTCTTCTATCCCAAGTTTAGATAGCAATACCCTTCACTTAGCCTTCAAAGCTTGCCAGACTTAACAGACATTGCACAACAAACTTCAAATAATGGTGTTGATTAATCAAATCCCACAAAGCAGGAAAATCTGAATTAAGGGGACTGACAGTAAAGCCCAGAAGCTCTATAATTCAGAGAGCAGGACAAAACTATTGTAAGACTGTCCAGCAAAAAGGAAAAACAGCTTGCATGGCACCAGCACTTTTCAGGGGGAAAAAAAATGTTCAGACAAAAAAAATAATGCTTACTGCAGTAATTTCAAACAAAAGTGTTGCTGCTTATATAAAATACTGCTTTGGCATTGAGATTTAAAGAATCCTAAGTGAAATTATATTTGAGTTGAAGAGTTGAATTAAAAGAGAACTAGAAAATAAAAAAGGTTTTCATCAATACATTTTTAAAATGTTAAACCTCTCAGATGATTCCCACCCCCCCACCCCCAGAATCAGTTCTTCCAACCAGAGCTTAGGACTTTAAATCCAAATACATCTAATATTTGGGAAAAATCAAGACTAGCTTCAAGACATTTTTGTAGTTTTATGGTCATTTCTATATTTATTTTAAGGATTTCTTCCCAGTTCTTCTTTTATGAATTTCCCCATCTATTGAGTGCATTGGAATACTTTCCCTAGCATAGCTGTCAACACATTTTATACAACAAAAAAGGAACAGGCCAGATTGACTAATATTTTTCATCAGACTCTATCTAATCAGGCCAGTGTAAAGGTCACAGATCTCTGTTTTATAATAACTAGTCTTATATTAGTTAGGTAATGTGGCTTTATTTATTTATTATTTAAATAGTTGGTAGACTTTTGGTTAAAGACTTTTTTTTGCCTTACTCTAAATATTCCATGCCAGAAGACAACCAATTGTCTTCTCTTCCTTCAGTTTGGAAGTTACTTCTGCACATTCCACTGGATTTCTTCCTAATGCACTTATAAGGAGCTTTATGGGAAACAGAGGAAGGTAACTCAACAGATCAGTGTCTTGGACTCCAAAAGGCATGTACTGTGAGTACAAGGAAAAGAGTGTCTCTTTTTCTGTAGGAAAATGCTGAGCCTGTAGGAAAATGCTGAGCTTATTTTGATACCTGATTTGGGGATACCATTTACAGCATAGAACCTAGGTAGTCATGTTTTTGGTGGGCAAAAAAAATACTGTGATGGAAACATCTTTGATGGCCATTAACAGTTGTTCCATTCTAGACCTCATGTGTTTTGTCTGGTTAGCTTTCTTGTTTATAAAAAGGACTAGGGCCTCTGATATTTGTCTATTTTTTGGTGCACCATCTAACAAATCATTGTGTTCATCTCTCCATCCAAACTCCCCATACAGCAGGCAGTACTCCAGTGCATCAGAGACACCTTCCTCCCTGCCCACAGCAGGAGCTCCTTTAGGATAACCCCAAGCCACATCATGAAACATGCCAAAAGTCAACCTGGCAGCACTAGTTTAAATCTGCTTGATCAGCAGAGCACTAAAACCAAACTTTCCATCCCTTTTCCCAGCTGTGGTCCCTACTGATTCACACAGAGTCAGAACTCTGATCTCTCTGAACAGCCACTAGGAGCTCAAGCTTCTGATGAAGTTTGTACTCTCCATAAAGGATAGCATTCTTCCAGTTTCTTGTCCTGACCTTTTGTTTTCTCTAAGGAAGACACACTCTCAATCTAATTTGACAAAGATCATCTAAGCAGCTACTAGCAGCAGAGCTTAGGCACACTCTTTATCCATGTGCAGTGGTTTGGGCCTAGAATTGCAAAGAGCAGTTGGCATTTCCCATCTGTGTGACATGAGAGCCAAATAAATAATTGAGAAGTGGCTTGGGTGCTTTGATTATATCCACATGAGGGCTTCACATGGTACAAAACCTGTCTTCTGGATGTCCTGAGAACTACTGGAGTTCCAAAGTCTAGCCCAGTGCCTGTATTACACCTACAGTAATAGTGCAGTACAGATTGCCATCTGATGAGAGGGGCATGTCTATAACCTTCAACTGCCATAACAACTATGGGCCCAAGGCAGAAATAAACTGAAACAGTTTTAAAACAGAGATACACAAATCCAGGAGTAAAATGGATTGAGAAAGGAGGACTGAAAGGGAAGGATCCATTAAGAAGCTTGGATGAAAATCAGTGGTTTGAAGATCCAACCAAATGTAATTATCTCCAAATGAATACATGCTCTAGGACTAAACGTGTGCTGTGACACTGTATCCTGGGTGAATACATTTTATTTTCTCCTAAAATAACTCTGTTTTGAGAGAGAAAATGAAAACAAAAAGAAAAAAAGCACACAAGCACCACAAACATTCCCCAAAAGGAGATGTGGATGTGAAGGGTGATACGTGACCTGCACTCCTTGGAGGCAAAAGCCAGCACACACCACTGTGTCACCTGGACTCCTGACACTCTCTGCATTTATACTTAATCAGCATCAGTCCTGATAAATTATTTACCCTGGAGGAATGTAATGGGACGCCAGTTTGTCTGTGCATATGCTCTCATATTCAGCTAGACTAAATAAGCAGGGTTGGGGGCTGGGGAAAAGAGCCCTGACTTCTGTCAGTGGTCCCTTTCTACACTCTATTGGCTCTCCTTCATCCAGCACTGACACAAGGCATGTTTGATATGCCCTTGGCATGAGTGGCCTTAAAAGGGAAGTTCAGGGTAGTGGTCATGCATCAAAGTATGTTAGACACAACAGGTCTCAGAAACAATAAACTATCCCGTAGGGAGGTTGATAGAGAAATGAAATCTCATGGGTAGGAGGTACTACTTAGCATCGAGAGGGAAAACAGCAGCATCAATATCACAGATAGCATAATCTTGCTTAGCCTTAGTTTTAAGGATCAGTCTTAAGGCTGTAAAAGCCAGTTTTGATAGTAAAAGTACACACTTATGCAATACATTATCCTGAAATTGCAGCACTTGTTACATGGCACAGATTACTGTACAAGCAAAGATTACTCTGCAAGCAAAAGAAGCTGGTGAATGCTGGAATGCCTGTGAGAAGCCTCCCTGTAACTTTAATTGCTTGCTAAACTGTTTGGTCATAACTTTAATATTAAATTTGATCTAGACCTTTAACAAATTGCATTTCTAGAGCCTTTCCAAGCCTAGAGTTGCTCTGTAGCACACCCGAAAAATAGATTTGATGGGAGATTAGACAGCAGAGTAGCAAGAACAATTCATATTTTTAAGAAATGACCCAGGTAAAGAGACAAAAACAATGTTCCCAGTAGGAACATGCAAGGAACAGTCTCCACAGATAAAGCATAGATAAGTGGTAGACTCTGTATTTCTATTTTTTCCCCCTTAGATTTTCCATGTGCTTTATGAAATAAAGAGCCACAACCCAGAGCAGAACCACCCCAGCTCTCTCCCTATAACATCACAAAGGTGAAAAACATATTGTGTAAAGTTGTAAATAGACCAAAAAAAACCACCAAACCAACCAACCACAAATGACAACACATGAACACTGAAATATTTTTGGGTTTCTCATGAGGAATAATCCAGAGTGAAAGCCATTACAGCCAGAAATCTGCCCACACTTCAAAGGATTTCAGAAAAGCAACAACAGCAACAATTTTGAGAAGGAATTCTTAAAAAGAAAATGATGCAGGCACACTAAAGGCAGAATTCCCTGCTCAAATGAACATCTCTCCCTTCTTAAGATAATATTGCCATCCCTGGGGTATAAGATTACTCTAACAAGCCATCTCTCCACACTTAAAAAGAGATTACAAGCAAGTAATCCTTCTTTTAGCACAAGCTTACTTCCATTCTCCTTGAACATGGGAGGTGGGGAGCAAGATACCTCATAACTCCTTCTAACTTTGGACCAACACTCATCCTTTATCACAATGCCTAGGAAGAAACTTTGGGAACAGTCTTATGTTGAAATACAGACAACATCTCCTTGAGGAGGCTGGAAAGAAGAGAAAAGAATTAGCCTGGCTAGAAAGGGGGGGGGAACAAGGGCGATGAGATGGAAAACAAGAGATGTTGATCTGGATTCAGTACAGGATCAGAGATGGAAGGGGAATGTGACTCTAAGACACCCATCTGCTCTCCTAATTCTGGAACAGAATGAAACTGTACCCAGTCTGCCCAGACACAACTCCTACATGCCTGGGTGAGGAAAGTGTGGAGCATATAGATGACTCCATTGGATTTCTTCCACTTCCACCAAAAGAAATTCTGGCTGTCTTGTTAGGGCAAGCCTTGGTTCCCTCAGCAGTGTAAAGCAGGTATGTTCCCAAGGGACCATGAAGCATTTTTTTCCCCCTTCTTTCCTTGCAATTCTCATCTTGGACCCCAGAACTACAGCAGCACTAGCCAGAATGAACATCTGAAATAAGGTTTTCATGCTCACTTAACTAATACCTACAGATGGAAGGGGGTGGTGACCTGTTCTCCTGATAAAGAGAGAGATACTGTGGAGATGTCTGAGGACAGTCACCCAATATAAAACAGTATAACCATGAATAATTCAAATAAGTTAAGTCAATCTACTGTAATGGCAGTTAAAGTACATATTGCAGTTGGTAAATACTACCTAATAAAATGACTTACAGTTTTTGGGTCCTATAAAGCCTGAATATATTGCTTAGTGAGTGATCTATTTAATGATATTTCTATATGTATTTGAATTTTTTTTTTGTAGTACCACATTAAACAATCCAGATCTGAACATATAAGTGTTGTTTTTAGCCCAGATTACTTAAGAGAATTCAGATGATTTGGATATATGTCACAATACTGAAAAGTTTTTGTTTCAAAAGCTTGTTAAGAGTTGCTAGGGGACAATGTTATAGTTACCTACCCTACATCATTATTTACAAAACCCAAACACATAAAAACACAAATTAAAAACTAAGGGCATTGTAAATCTTGGATGGTTCATAGTCACACACAAAGACATTCTTCTCAAGGAAATATTTCAGTGTGAGACAGAGTTGTACTGCGCATCTTAGAGCAGTCTGTAATACTTTTGCTGTCTAGATTTCAATTAATAACTAATTGGAAATACACTACTAAGTAGGATTTGTCAAAGTGCTTTATGGCTTGGGGGTTTGCTCTTTTATTAACAAAACTCGTGGAACAGTGGTTTCTTGGTTATGGTGTCCTACATTCACTAACAGAATTGCTTCAGAGGAATACAATGGCAGAGGTTAAATGTCAGAGCTTTAGAAAGTAACATAGTAAGACCAAGATCACCACAGTTTAAAGATGGAAAAGAAAATGATGAAACTATGCTGCCATGTGACAAAATACAGAAATGCATTTTAGTAGGATGAAAAAATAAATAGTATGCATCAGAATTCCAACATAAAGCTAGAACAGAGACTTTTCCTTTTTTTTGTGTGTGAAAAACGCCACATTAATAATTACATTTTCTATTTTGAATAAAGAAAAGAATAAAAACCAAAATAGGTATTTTAGATGTTCTCACAGGAGAGTTTTCCCCCCTTTATTGACTTTCATCCTCAACAAGCTCTAACATTTTTTGTTTATTTTCCTTTATTTTTTCCTCTCTTCTGCTTTTGCCATCACCCAAAACATGGAAGGCAGCAGACAAAAGAGACTGGAAAAGAGTTTTAATCCTAGTTTTAGTTGAATAATACTTAACCTTTTTGGCATAAAAGTTGCGTTAATTAAAATTCTTCCACAGTAATGGAACTCAAGCACAGAAGAGGATCCTGCTCTGTCAGTTTTGCACCCTGCTTCTTGCCCTCACTTACTCCCTAGGTTAACAAAATCACTGTAATATCTATGCTACTAATTAAAAGTTCATATAAGCATATACTTGGACTTCTGAATAGGTTTTCTTTTGCTTTTGTGTGTTTCAAAAGTTATACTGCCTTTGTGCTTTCAAGTTTGTTCATAGTTTGATTTTTATAAAACACAATACTAAAGGTAGGTCTTTTGACACCTAGCAGTTAATTTGTTACTTGTCCACACCCTGCCTCCTCATCACCTTCTCTTTTCCTTTTAGAGCACATCTCCATCAGCATGAAACCCTTCCTCTGGTGTGTATGGCAACACACTCCCAGGTCTACAGAGTCACAGAATCATCAACGTTGGAAGAGACCCCTAAGATCATCAAGTCCAACCATCCACCCATCACTACCATCCCACTAAACCATGTCCCTAAGTACCACACAAAACAACTTTCATCATACCTTTACTCAGCTACTGCAGGGCTTGAAGGAAATGTCACATGTTGATTTGTGGAGCATCTTATGGTACCCTTAAAGCACTGAGTGGTCATATGGTTTAAGCCCTCCTTATCTTCAGCCATGAGAAACAAAGAAATTAAATGATGAGGTGAGGAATAAATGGTTTATTACACCAAATGCAGCTATTGAAGGCCACTAAAAGAGTTTGCTTGTATGAGTTTTCATGTAACAATTCCTCCATTTGTCACAAGGGCCTTGGGTGAAAAAAAAAAAAAAGAGGTGGTTTTTATGATCATAAACTAGAAACAACAGGTCTATGGCCCAACCTCTCTACTAGAAACCCTTGATCTGAAGTCTGGGATGTTAGAAGTTGGCACCAAAATAGAAACACTCAAGTGATAGAGGAATGGACAAACTGCAGGCCACCAGATAGGAAAAAATATGATACCCTAATGGGAGGCCCTACAGGGAGAAGAGATCTGGACAATGTTACTACAGAGAGGGAAAGAGAAAGGGAGGCAGAGAAAGGAACTACAAACATCTATGCACAATATTACCACCAAAACCAGAGATAAGGGTGCTTCATTGTCATTTTATCCCTGTACCAAAGATATACTGTTTAGCTTCATTACTTCTATGATGCTGAAAGCTTACTTATGTGCCTAATTCTCTTTGCTTATATGGGTACTGCAGTGCTTTGTCAGCCTGATCCAAACTCGACCACAAAGGCTGTTACTGGGAAGATGCTTCTGTACAGACAACATATTATTGACTATTTATTGTCCTTATTGACTGTTTTCTTATCCTCATCCTGTTAAATGCCATCTCATTTTACTGGTAGCCTGATACCATCCTCATGGGAACTTGGTTTTCCATGAGGCTATAGTAAAACTTGAAGTTGCTGATAGCACAGTGTTATCAATTTCTCCTCTCCAGGGTGAAATGCTTCACGGCCACCATACAACGCTAGGTGTTAACTTCATACTTCATTTGATGTTATATTGGCAGCTTCCCAAAAAAAATAGTTTATCTAGGTATTTGTATGGCACTCATCACTGCAGTTTCTAGTGTCTTCCAGAATTCAGCCTTGATTCATCCAAGTGCTTATCCACAGTCTCTCTATCTGCAATGGAGTAATACCACCCAAAATAGCTCCTTCCCTCACTCTGAGCTGCAGGCCTCCAAAGCTGGCTACCAAGATATCATTGCTGAAACACTTGATGATGCCAGCCAAAGCAGGGAAGGGCAAACTCCCTGCCATTCTCTACAGCAAACCAATGACTCATGACATATGCCAATACCAGGACAGGAATGGTAGCAATCGGGCAGGCACTCAACTTCATCACAAAGAGAAATCAGGGGTTTATTACATTGGCATTGTGTTGAGTAATCTGAGAATGAATTGCTGGGAACTTGGCTTATAGAAATGCTTGCCAGGATATCCAAATAATGCTGGATGAAAGACAAGTGGTGAAATCCCAGATACTTTTGGTGATGAACCTCACCCTCTGCTAGTTCTCTGCTCAGCCAAAGGTTGTTTATGGGCCAAGGTAGGACAGGACGGTGGAAAAATATTCAAAGATTGTAATAGTACAAGTCAGCACTGGAAGCAGCCTTTTCAACATCTCCTCAGTGTCAGCACAGCCATCAACAGTGTTGGGTTGGAATACATTCCTCATGAAGCCTATCTTCACTTAGGATGAGCTTCCAGTTACAGACAAAAATCAGTGATGCTGTAAACATTCACACCAACACAGTAGAGGGGGAAATCTTGCTCACCAGGTGGATAAAACTTGACAAGAAAGATCCTCCTTCAGTCATGGCTTCTACTAAACAAATTTTGAATTAGGTAGAAAAGGAAGTTCTGCAAAAGCCATTGAGATCTCCCCAGAAACTATGGAATAGTTCATACAAAATTTCAGTCAGGAAAAACTCTTGAGAAAAAATACTTTGGTTTCATCACTGTTTTTACTCATTTCCGAGAAAACCTGATAAAATGAGTTTATCTGGGATTTGGAGCCTTATGGTTAAAATAATCCAGAACAGAGTCCGTAGTCCCTCACACAGCAGAAATAAAAGTCTGGAAGAATTACATCTGTTTTTTACCACAGCAAGTAATGGAAAGCAGCATTGCATCATATGATCTATGTCACTCATTTCCTTTTATGTTAGAGAAGAAAATGAAGGCTACCTGCCCTCTCCAGACAGGACACTATGTCAAAGGTAGCCAAAACAGAATATATGCCCTAGAAGACAATTCCAAACATCTTTTCTTCCTCACAGATCAGTTTGTCACTTTATCCTTAAGAAACTTCAAGACAGGTTTGAGGGCAATGAGAGACCAATCAACTCTTCAATAGCTTTCTGAACAACCTCTAGTTTAAAGGGAAGCACACTACATAGCAGGTACCTATGGAAGAACACATACTACTGCAGCATGCTTCAGAAAAGAGTCTTTATAGATAGGGAGCACTAGCAAAGCCTGATGGAAATAGAGGAAGGCACATCCAGATGATGAGGCTACCCTTTGGCAGTCTTACACTAGCTGAATAGAGTCAGAAAAAACACATTCCACATGCCTCAGAGCATCAAAGCTTGTCAGCTAAGCCATGTCTGTACAGAAGCACGAGAGAGTGCAAGGTTCTGAGTGATAGAATGTAGCAAGTTGACTAACAAAGTCTTGCTCTGCACCAGCCATGTGTCCACCACAAGACAATGGCAGGTTCATTACATAGCCCTGTGGAAGGAGCAGGATGCTTTGGTATCCAGCTGGATGGTGCATCAACAGAAGTGCTTGGGGTCACCTGTACATCCACCTAGCTTGTCACCCCTTGCTCCCCCACGGCACTGTCATTCTCAGCTTCTCTGTTAATTAAGCCTGGTAGAAACTGAGACTTCACTCAATGTGTTGGGTTCATGTATAACCTCAAACATCTCTTTGGGGGAAGAAAAATAGAAAGGACTGATCTCTGCAAAGGTCATTATAGCTTTAAACATGACATGCAACCTAGGAATGAATCTCTGAACAGGCTCTTTGTCCATGTTAGCCACAGCTGTCATCTATTATTGTTAATAAAAGTTTATTAGTGGAGTTTCACAATCATATCCTTGTAAACAAATGAAAAGGAACAAATCCAGGGTGTTTGCCTTGGGTTGTTTGAGGTTTGTTTTTCAATCAAAACCAAAGATTCTCCAAATAATTACATTAATTCTCCAGATTCTATAATGCAGCATGGGGTTCAAAATCATCCAAGTTTTTCAGTGGCAGGCAACACACATGTAAGGAGAGAAAATAGATTAACTTTGAGGTTTACTATGTGCTACACATGCAGACCCACACTGGGAATATAATCTCTAATGGATAAAGAACTTTAATTCCACAAACCTGCCTCCCATCTTCCAAACCATTCTTTAGCAACCATGCAGTAAGTAGTAAACCAGAGATTCACTGATCACCCATTTACTTTTTTTCCCTTTGATTGTGATACACTTTCAATTAAAATACTGGTAACATATTGGGAGAGACTAAAGTCGCATTTCCTGACAACAAGTGCTTGCTTTGCATGGTGAGGTAGCTTTATAGCATATACCAAAGTGTCTTTATCCATTGGGAAAAATCTTCTTCCACAGTTCCAGACAACTGATTTAATTTCATTCTATTTAATTTCTGGAGAAAGCTTCTCCCAGGATCTGCCACAGATGTTAGCAGGGTGAAGGAGGGGCATGAGAAGTAAGATTTGCAGATAATGGCAGAGAAAGTAACAAAGAAAGCTAACAAACTAGATACAAGAGCATCAGGCTTGCTTGGTGGAGAAACTGCTGTCTCAAAACTGGCTTGGGCTTTCCTTAGGAAAATGATCCTTGATTATATAGGGAGATATAGTAAACACAGTGCTAAAATCACCTGCTTTAGGCACTTCACAAAGAGATGACTGGAAACCCAGAAGGCTGAGACCTCAGCGTGTCAAAAATTGGGAGCTCTGGACATGGGCATACCAAGGTAGGACATCAGTTGGAGAAAACATAAAACAAAACCAAGGAACCATCAGTAAGACAATTAAAATATATGTTATATCTGCTAGAAATCTCAAAAAACACCAAACCAAGGGGGTGGGAAGGATGTGATTTGTTTCTCAGCTCTCTCTCTTATGATTAACCTCAGCAGTGATATCTCTACAGCAGAAACATGATTAATTTACTTCAAGCTGCTAATGTCCTAGCATTGTTATAACTGACTCAGTTTGCTGCTAAATCTCAGGTTTTAGCCCAGATTCCTATATTCTGTGACTATTCTGGGAAGCCCTGAGCTGCTTGGAATAGCTCTGAATGTTGTCATAGGATGGGATCCCAAGAAATGTGAGATGAATTCCTAACTGTGGCACAGACCTTAACTGACATCTGCAGCAAATAACTAACTTCTTTGCCTTGATGTGTCTGGGTAGACTTCAAATTGGTGATTCCTTTCCAACAAGGGAAGGATCTTGCTTTTCACCAGCAAGGGCTGAGTTTTCCCATTTTCAAAATAGAGATTAAAAGAGTCAAAGTTTATTTTTAATTCATTATTCATCAGAAGAATGCACTTCCTCATTCTGCTAGAACAGTGCTCAGGAACAAGTTCAGTTGCTCCAGTTCACTCAGCAGAGGTGTTTGGAGCTTCTAAGTGCAGACAGTTCACTTCTACTAGTACATTGTACAAGTGTAGAGTGTGTGTTGTGTTAGTTGCTTGTCAGCACAGAGTCAAAAAGAATGCCAAAATACCCGCTCCCATTATAAAGTTCTCTCATATGCAAATTCAACTGCTTGTTCAAATATTTGGGAGAGCTGCGACATTGCCAAAAAAGTGGGAAGAGGCAAACTCAAAGGCTGGCCAAATAAAATTAATAGAAACTTTCAAACAAAAAATGCACTATTCCCATCTTCAGTGATCACACAATCTCATTTGTTAACTAATGCTGGTGAAGAGACTGGATGTTTCAAAGCCTCACATTAAGGAAGAGACGGGCACAAATCAATAACCTAGAATTCTCTAATGGTTGGGATTCAAATCTATTTGGCAGCCTGGGCTCCTCTTTTGATTTAATAGCTAAGTAACAAATATTTGTCTGGGAGAACATGAACAAACTGCTTCCCGAACATAAAACAGAATGCCTTGGAGATTTTGGACCACACAGTCATCTTCCTTAATGGACTCCAGTAATTTGAGAAATTACATTTTATCTCAAATAAAATAGAAAGAAGGATGCTTCCAATACACTAAAGTATGCTAAATTTTGGGAGGTTTGTTTCAGTTTTTTTCTTTTGCTATAGTATGAAATTTTATTGGCATCATATCCATAAATCTTACAGGAATGAAACCATTTGACTGAGGAAGAGAGAACACTTCCAAGCTACCTTCAACTTACAAATTAATCTCCTCTTATCACATCTGAGTTCTTCCAAAATTATTCCAGCTACAGGTTAATAACCTTTCTTTCAACCTTCTTTAAAAGCTTGGCCTTGTTAGTAGTAATAAATACTAAATTCCTTTTAAATTAGTTGTGCTTTGTCAAGTAAATGTCACCTTCAGCACTACTTTGTAGTTTCACATACCTCATATTAACAACGTGTAGGCAAATATTAGAAGAGTCTGAGTCTAAAGGAACCTGAATGCCTAAGGAGATATCAATATATACCTCTTTAACCAAAATCCTGTGTCTTCTGTATTTTAAGAGGTAAATATCCAATATATTCTCCATTAATGACAAAAGCTTCTCTCATAAATCAGCACAGCTCACTGCTTTCAGTGCAGTGAGTGAAGCAGGCTGTGTATGATGTTAAAAAAAAAATCACTATTAAAGAAATAAGTAGAAATCACACACACACACAAAAAATGTTAACATCTCTCTAGATTGAAGCATTTACTTAGCTTCACATTTTGCCTTGTGGTGATGTCCAGTTTTGTTTTCTAGATAGCATTTGTATTTTCTTTCCTATCTCAGTTAGCATTGGATTGCCAAGTCTCCTCTACCTTCATTCCAGTGTTTAATATCTCAGTTTTTCCACTTCCTGCTTACTGATAGAGTTCAGCTGATTTACAGCTGTGTTTTTATTGTTTGTTTGTATAATTTGGTGGAGGTGTAGATAGCTGTCTCTTTTTATTGGTTCATTAAATTGGTTGTTCCCATGGTAACTTTCAGTGCATTTTTTTTTTTCCTGAGGGTTGAAGGATGCTTTGAGGTTTTAAGGATGCTTTGAGGTTTTTTCTGTGGTGGTCTGGTAATCTTCATCAGCCTGCAACATATCTCTACATCTTCTTCCATGTTTTGACTGTTTTAGATTCTTAACTCTTTGCTGCACATGTGCATCTGGTGGCCTCATATTGCCATTTCTATACTGTCATTTAAATGAAAATGATAGAACATAAAATCCATAGAGTAAAAATAGATATATATTTTAAATATAATCTATGTATAGGTGTAAGGAAATATATTCATTTTCAATCTAGATTTATTCTGTCAGGAGGATCTTCTGTCTTATGCCTGGAAGTATGTATAATGGTCCTAGCTTTGAACATCCCAGCCCTTTCACAACAGAGAAGGACAACTGCAAAGACAACCTGCCTGCCCAAAATGTTCCTCAAGATCTTCCAAAACAAATTGATAAAAGCAACAGTGGTAAATCTAGATCACTTTTATAAAGCTCCACATACCAAACAAGGAACAAAATTTCTTGATGACTGCACTTTATTCCCAGTAATGACCAGTCATATATGAAGACTGAACTCTAATGTTCTGACTACTAGCATCATGTGCACATTTATTTAGAAAATCTAGGTTACATTTGTTTTGTTCCTCATGAAATCCAACTTGCTACCTGCTGGGCTCAAATTTTCATGTAACTTGTCTCCTCTATCCCCATATTTTCATTTATTTTATAGCATTCACCCTTTAAATAGCCTTGTGAACCGAGCAATACTTGGCATGGAATGATACCAAGAATGATATGGATTTTTTTAGGAAACCAAAAGCTAGCCTCTTATGATAAGCTAGCTTTCTCCACTAAATCTTGGAAGGTTTTTCTGATTATTCAAATAACCTCCAAAAATAGCATTGCCTGAAAGTCTGACATTTTATTTTGTGAGGGGAACTCTGTTACCATAATTCTTCACATCTATTTCTACTGAAGAAAATGCACCAAGAGATATAAATACACAGTGAAGATTTTTGTTCTACAAACCTGCAAAATTTGAGAGCGCAGGTATGATGTTAGACCAGATAGCAGAAGTGCAGAGCTTTTTGCACTCCTGTTGATGAGATCAGTTGAATGACTGGGAAAGTGTGCAAACCAGTTGCTAAAAGGGCAATTAGGGAAACAATTACTAATGAGAACAATGATGTGCATCATCATTTTCCCTAAGTGTCACAAAGGAAGTAGCTTTGAGATCTGATTCAAGCCATCTGCAAACTCAGGCAGACCTCAATCAGTTCATCCTTAGGGTGAAAATATCTACAATCCAAGGAACTTCAGGTGGATTTGTGAGATTTAAATTAGGGAAGACTTTCAGACTTCTGCAGCAGCTTTGGAACAAAAAGAAAAGCATGCAGAAACAACTCTGCCAGGGAGTAAGCCCAACTAAAGCTGGGATTTTGTTCATGTGGCTTGGTAGATTGAGCAGAGATTGCTTTAGATTAGTCCTATTCTTTTTGTCTAATCTTTTCTTTGGTAGAGGTGGGTTATGGTAGCAGAGCTGCCTTTTTACAACATCCTCTTGAAGCCTGTGCTAATTCTGCATGTTATTTATTTGAATTGTTTTGGAAGAATACTATTTAATTTAGTAGAGAATGATAGCCTTGCCTAAAGACTTTTTAGTTTGTTTTTCTCAATCACCCCATAGTAAAAGCAACTCTGTCATACAGTCTACAGAGAAAAGCATTATAATTATGGCCAGTAAATTATATGGCCTTTCGTACGAGTAATCCTATTAGGTTTCCACAGTAAAGTATTGATTTCATTCTCAGTACCAATTCTGTAGGACATTTCCACAGGGAAAATCTGAGCTAAAGCAGGATCTCTACTATCTTCCTCTTGGCCTCCAGCTACTACAGAGCACAACAATTATAAGCTGATAAATCACTTGAATGGTTATGACATCTTCCATTGACTAGAATGGCAGTGGTACATACACACATGCTCCTGCCAACATAAAATAATGTCGACTGAATGAAGTAAATGATGATTTAGCCTCAGCTAAGCTTTTAAGGGCAAATTTTTTTCTCTCTCAAACAGGGATGATAGCTATACTTCCTATATTCAGATCTTGTTACATTTTAAAAGGCCAGTTTCTAAGTTTGCTGATTTCACTAGGCATTTTGCCCATGCTGAAAGAGCAGGATATTGGAGCTGAGTCCTGCCATATAGATTTAGGGGGAGGAAAAGGTAGAGCGAGTTTGAAAACTCTTAAATTCCCACTAATGTGAGGACAAGAACAAGTTTCAAATGGCTCAGATATGTTAATGTGCTTTATTCCAGAAATAGAGTCATAAATAAATTCCGACCTCTGGATCTTTGGATGTTTTAACTTCCTTGTGTCCCTGTGTTCTACCTCCTTCCCTCTTCCCCCTAAGAAATACAAAACCAAAAGTGCCCAACAACTGATAGACAGTTTGAGTGGTAGAACTGTATCTGCTTTATCTAGCAGCCTTTGACCTAAAGAGCAGGTCTCACTCCTGCCAACACAGTTGCCATAATTACTGCAGAGGCTCATTAAGATACCTGGAGTTTGATTCTTCTTTTTCCTCTTTGTGAAGGGGAGAGAAGGCTAAAAGTTGTGGGCTGGGAGTGCAGAGACGATAAGGATGAAGACAAGCACTTGCTAGGCTCAGACTAACTGTGCAAACACAGTGTGCTCCCCAAAGGTAGTGTCAGATCCACTTGCCAATGTGCGCTGCAGCTACATGTATGTATGGCTAGGCTTCGCGAACGAAGATGCAGGGAGGGCTCCACCCACGCTCCTCATCAGCGCCTTTTCCAAGCACGCTGATAAAAAGAGGATAGCAGATAGCACCCTCGAGCCTGTGCTATGGATTTTTTTTAGGTGAGACACAGCATGCGCAGAGCTGGACCCACCCTTTAGTCCTAAGGTTCATCTGCCAGGGCCTAGCAAGCTTGGACGCTGGCAGCGAGGTCCTTAGGACAGCAGCTACATGTAACCGGTAAAAAACCTACACGTGCATTCAAGGTCTATCACTTTTGGCACAGGGACTAGACCAACTGAATAATCTCGGTGTAAAAAGACAAGCCATAGGTGGTCTTTTTTCTCACTCATCTCCTGCCCCTTCTCCCTACCAAATGACACTGACAATATCTACTCAGCAGGCTGCCAAGGACAACAGCATCACTCGAATTAGCTCACCTTTCTGGCGCTCCAGCCTGGCTTTAATTTTGTGTTTGCCCCTGGTCTGATTCTAACTGTTCCAAGAGTACAAGTTTAACTATATATAGGAACCAGCTGTAAAGTGACACTGTAGGAAAAAATGAATGATAAAACACAGGGTACAGGAGATGGAAGAAAGAAGAAAATGTCATTCATGCTTCATCCATGAAGAGAGCTAAATTAAGCCAAGAATTTCAGTTTCAGAAGGCATTTTTATAACATTATCATCATGCAGGTCAACTCAAGAATTATAACTTCATCAGGAAAAGAATGCAGAATGGACTTCCAGGCATTTGATTTTCCATGCTGGTGAGAAGCAAGCCTGCTTTTCACTGTGTTCACTCAGTGGCTAAATTCAAAGTGGTCTCAGTGCTCTTTATCACTAGATGGATCCAGTTTTACCTTCCAGTTAGACTGGGAAGCCCACATGACTTCATGACAAGAAGCAAACCAGAAAGAAACTATCACTCCACGTTTACAAATATCAGCTCATCTTATTCTTTAGGTACCAAAATATAATAAGTAATGCAGCCTTGATGACAAAATATGTTCTACTTTGAAGGTAGAGACTTCTGTACACCAGAATCAGTTAAATCAGAGCTTAGAAAACATATTTTCTGTCACACACACTCTAGATATACTCCTGCTCCAAAGTTACCTTAATTCATTTGTGAATATTGAAGTTGTCTGTGGAATAACTGCACTTTTTCCTACAAATTATGTCCTGAGAAAAAATGCTGCAAAGTCTAAAGAAACAGGGGAGAAAACAGTATTTCAAGCCCAAAAGGTTTCTAGATCATCTAAAACTTATTGTAATGATTATCTTTTTATTCCTCCTATAATTATACCTCTCATTCTTTATCATTGGATATTGAGTTCTGAAAACAACTCTTTAGTTGAGAAAGAATAAAACCCACCAAGTTTCAGTGACATTTGCCAGCTTCACTTCAAACACAGACTACTTGCTACACTTTAAGTCTAACAGATGAGCCCCTCTCTCCTCCCCAAACCCTTGCCCATCTCCTTTTCCTGTTCCCTTACATATTTCTGTCATGCACATAGTTTCTTTCTCTCACAGGAAAACTCAAACACATACCACACAGAAACAGAATAAACAAAAGACAAGTCCACAAGAGAAAGCCACTAGAACACTGGTTAAAATATTTTCCCATGAATCTCAAGAAGATAACAGGCACTTGCTTACATGTCTCCTTTTATCCCTGAAAGCTTTCAAGTTAATTCATGGTTTCATAACTACAATAAAGTAACCATGCAGAGATTAAAATCAGGGCCTTCTTTTTTTATTTGGAGATCAACAGTATGAATCCCACCCAGGTCTTTCTAAAAGCAGCCTTGGCTGACACTCCAAAATGCTTCCTCAAGTTCATCTTCAAGCCAAATAAGAAGTGGTCTGGAAAGGATTCATCCTTTTAGTGTACACAGAAGATCCTGGTCTTAGATCTATAAACCGAGTCGTTAAATTCCATTGTAATTACTTGGCAGGCCTAAATAGAACAGACACTATTTGTGGCATCCCAGCTGGTTTTTTAGACAAGGTGCAGTCAAGAAAGAAGTGGGATCAGTACAGGTACCTGAATCTGTACATGAATACATGAATTCTCATAAAACAAACAGGAAAAGCAACTAAAAAAAAATCCTGTTTTTTTTAAACATGCAGTAGTAACAAAAAAATAATTATCTGTATTGAAGAACATTTGCCCAAAAGCTGCATTCCTACCTTGAGGTTTCTGTTTTCAAGGAAGACAGGCTTGGTGCAAAGAAAGGTTCTGCTACAGCAAAGTGCTTTAAATCATTTCACTCTTCAGACATGATGATTTAACAACAGCCTTACACAAATAACTGAACTCTTCACTCTGAATTTAAGAGTCAAATCCAAAAACACTATTTTCCCCCCAGAGACATTTTTGGAGAGACAGTCATGGAAACTTCAGGCTAGGGTTAAATGCTTATTAAAGGTTTTACCAAAGATTACAAGCCATTCACAGTCCCTCTGATATCTATAAATGCCTGGCTTCCATGGATCTATAGGCATCGGCCACAAGTCCCTACCTACATTTTAAGATGGGATAAAATTATTTCCACAGCAGTTGTCTGCCAGGGGCTCCCTCTGACCCACAGCATTTTCTGGCTCTTCTACTAAAAGCCAAATGATACTTGACCATCAGTGAGACATCCAACAGTGCAGATGTCTGTTTATAAGCTTAGGATAAAAATGAACATTCAATAGGTCTTTTAATGGTCCCGATTCTTACACTAATTTTCAAAGCCTTAGAGAAACTTACCCTAGAAAAAACCAACATGTGTGAAACATCACTGAAAAAACACAGATTAATACAGGATATAGCCACTTTTGGTAACTTCATCTAGTCCAGTATCTGATCTCAAACACTGGTCATAAGTAAATGTAGAAGAAGAAGTGACAGCTGAGTAAGTATATATAATATCCCTCACTGCCTCCAGTGGTAATCTCTTAACACAAAAAGTACTATATCAACATAAGCTAACTCTGTATTTTTGTTATCCATCATTGCAATGGTAGACCACAAATTAATAGGAGTTTTAGAGGAACTGATTTTCCAGTAGAGAAGAACATATTCAAGCTGATTGGTAGAATATATACTGAGCTAAGGAAAGAAAAGTAAACGCAGGAATGTTTACAGGTATACAGGATAGCACCATGCATGTTGGATAGAAAACAACTGCAGGGGAAGACTAATAGAACCAGAGCTCTATCAAGCAAAGTAAAACAGGAGAGACATGATATGATTTTTAAGCTAAATTAATAAATAAGACTACTGCAAAGGGCAAGCCAGCAATCTGCTTCCCATATCCATGGTGACAAGAAGTGATGGGCTTAATGGCAGAAAAAAAAGATTTTGAAACATTAGCAAAGAATACCCAAGAGTAAGGGTAGGGAAGCACTGTAATAGATTGCCTGGGGGCCTTAAAGAGTAACTGTAAAGTTTTTGGAACAGGTTAGACAAACATCTGTCAGGATTAGCTCATGCTGCCTTGGGGCAGGGTGATGAACTAGGTGATCTTTCATGCTCCCTTTTAACCCTAAAATTCTATCATTATTAGCAAAAAGTAAGAAGCAGAAAACATTATTTCACTAGCAAACCAAAGACAGATATTAACAAAAAAGCAGTGGTCTGCCCTGGATGTAAATGGTAGATTTTTAATAATGATGCAATGAAAAGCCTAAGTTTCAAACCATTTGCCTTCTTCAATCTGAAAGAAGAAAGATCTGCTTTTACTATACTTTCAGTTTCTTGTGTATGCAAGTAAATTCGTAAGTTCCTTCTGAAATGATAGCCTTCCCCAAATGTCATCACATTAATTCTCTACCAGCTGCTGAGAGCTATGATAGGAACTCAAACAAGGGAGGCATGAGCCAGCAGTGTGCCCAGGTGGCCAAGAAGGACAACAGCGTTCTGGCTTGGATCATAAAGAGCATGACCAGTAGGACCAGAGAAGTGATCATCTCCCTGGACTCAGCACTGGTGAGGCCACACCTAGAATACTGGGTTCAGTTTGGAGCCTACACTACAAGAAAGACAGAAGCATTGGAGCATGTCCAGAGAAAGGCAAAGAGGCTAGTGAAGGATCTGGAGAATAAGTCTTATGAGGAGCATCTTAGGGAACTGGAGTTGATTAGTCTGAGGAAGAGGCGGCTCAGGGGATACCTCATCTCTCTCTGCAACTACCTGAAAGGAGGTTGGAGTGAGATGGGGGTAGGTCATTTCTACTGGGTTAACAGTGCTAGGACAGAAGGAAATGGCCTCAAGTTGCTCTAGGGGAGGTTTAGATTGGTTGTCAGGGACAATTTCTTCACTGAAAGGGTTGTTTGCATTGGCCCAGGCTGCCCAAGGAGGTGGTGGAGTCACCATCCCTGGAGGGGTTTGAGAAATGTCTAGATGTGGTACTTAGGGACATGGTTTAGCAGCATGGTGGTGATAGGTATGGTTGGACTTGATCTTAGAGGTCTTTTCCAACCTTGATGATTCTGTGATTTGTGCCTTGTGCCTGTGCTAAGGCCTCTCTAAACTGAGATCACAGCTGGTTACAGCATGCAGCTTCCACCAACTGGCAAGGCTGGCATCCCTGGATGGAAGAGAGAAATTTAAGGAGGTTTCCATCTGTCACACTAATAGAGCTAAATCAGAGCTACTCTGGCTGTCAGTGCTGTTATCCCACTAACTTCTCACCCTGGACATATAAATGGCTCCTGAAGAACATGACTTATCTAAGCATTAAGCTGAACAGGGTTTAAACAGCATAATTAAAGATAATATGAATCTCCTTATGGTTAAATATGCTGAAAGATTTCAGACACTAGAATAAATACAGCCTAATCTCTGGGGAAGGATCAGTGTGATAAAGATGACTACAGTTCCACTGTTTAATTTTGTCATGTAGATGCTCCCTGTAGACACTGCAGGGAGATAATTTTTCTAAAATAGAAAAAAATGAGGTTCTCTTTCTGCAGGCATGCAAATCCAGAGCTTAAGAAAACAAAATGTTAATCAACCTTGTGAAAACAGAAAGCTTAAACTGCCAAATGTAAAATGGTATCAAATAGCATTCACACTCATCCAATTTAAAAAGGTTTTAGACTCCTGATGCCAAATCTAATGCCTAGGGTGGTAATACACTAGCTATGCACTAATTTATTAAATAATATGCTATAACTTCTGAAATGTCTTTGGTATAGGTGCATAGTTGCAGCTTTATACACATTAAAAGTAACACAGTTATTTACACCAGTAAACAAAGCCATATGTGGTCAAAAGCCATCAGAATAAAGGATATATCATTTGATATATTAAGGTTTGAGAAATTTATTCAATTTAGAGTATTTTGTTAAATGACACTTCTTATGTCAAATACTTAGTAATACCAACTAGCAAGCTAAATAAAAGCTGAGCCTTGCCATAAAAAAAATCACCAGATGGTAAACTGACAAGCTTTCTGAAGAAAATATACATAAATATACCATACTAATCTTTCTTTGATTTGCCATATATTTCAAATATGGCCCTGCTTACATTGAAATTAGGAAAAAGATAGACTTATTGTACAGATCACCAAAGAGCTTGATATTGATGCACATACATAACATCCAGCATCCTAGAATAGGATTTACACTGCTGAAAATACAAACATATCCTAAATAAATTCCTTCAGGTATGCAATTAGGGAAATAAGAAGTTTTAATTCGTTCAGAAAAATATAACTGAGATATTTACAAATGGTGTTAAAAAAAGAAATCCTATGCCTAGGTCACTAATTCTCCCTGTCTGATCCTCCACTTCTGTAGTCAACCAACTCAAAACTGAGACTTAGAGGAATGAGAAACCAAGATTCAGTGAGGGATTTCTATCTTTGAGTAATTATAAGCAGCATTCTATACTGATGATGCCAAAACATCCAAAACCAAACTCACTAGCCAAAAAGCACAGCACAAGGCTGAACCTAGACAGGCACAAAGCTGTAAAATTTTATTTCGGCAGCCTTTATTTCGGAGAAATCATTCAATGAACTTGCAAAGTTCTTATAAAAACTAACTTCAGACAGTTGCTGTCATAATATTGTAGCTACATTATGCTAAGTTTTAAACATACTGTGCTGTGTGAAAAAAAATTGAATAGTTTACATCTCATTAGAGGGGGAAAAAAAGTAGTAATTCTGACTTCAGTCATAAAACTGATTGGAGACAATAGCAAACAATCCCAAATGCTGGTATAGGTATAGAATTTACACTGGTTACAAAAATGACATTAAGCATAGTCTTCACTTTCTGCTTTATCAAAGAATCACTAAAATGTGATTAACAAGACCCATTTCATCATACTTTACTCCAAGAAATAGAGAAAATATTGAAAAATACCACTGGCACTAAATATTAGTACTCAAGGTTATCTACATATTGCAATGTAAGCTCACACATCAAATACTATTTGCTAATATATACAAGAAAAAACATTTCCCCAGCATTTTTTTTCCTGGAGAACAACACAATAAAATGAAAACTAGTGTGGGGGTTTTACCAGAAATTCTATCCTATTTTTTCCTGCATGAGGGAATGGGAAATTTTTGGGTCTTGTCATGAGGTCACAGGAAATACTACTGTGGTAAATGGGAATAAGTCTTCATTAGGTGGCTGCTGCTTTGTGGTGATTACTTGGGAATGGTTCTGGATTATCATCTTATTTTTATTGGCCCTAATCTAAAGATACCTTCTTCAGCTAGTGGAAAAATAATGCTCCTTCTTTAGCTCTAAGAACAGCAGCCTAAGGCTGGAATGATCCAAAGAAACCCAAGCTTTTGTAAAATGATGTCATATGCCAACTGTGCCAGGCAAATGTGTAGTAATAGCTAAAGCATTCTATAATTAAAACAAGTCCCTTGTTAAAGGAGACTGAAAGTGATCAAAGCTCTTTTGTCTGTTCAGACACTTGATAGATGTGAAAAGAGCTTTGCTCCCAGTGAAGATGGTGCTGTGGTTTCTGTTTCCATCTGAAGTGGCAAGAGAGTGCATCCTGAGCTATGGCTGTGTGCAAAATGAGTGCAACAAAAGAGGCATTCAACACAAAATTGTCTTGTCTTATAGGGGTTAGAAATACCTGACTGAGTGGAGCCTTAAATATCTGACACTATTATTTAGCAGCGGCAAAGCAATAAAAGCAAAGAGATTTCAAGAGTACTGCCAAAAAAAATTTGTCCATTCAGGCTAAAGGGACCATTTGATATCAGTAGTCACTTGCTTACAGCATATAGTCTATGACTGTTCTTTCACATCACTATGTTTCTAAAACATTTCAATACCTACCAAGAAACATTTCGAAGTTGTTTTTTCATGTGTACAGAAAATATTTTCTTGATTGAAACATTCTATTTGCCTCTGACATTGGACCTATTCTATGTCCCAAACTGCCTTGAAGTCTCAGGGGAGACATTATCTCTCTCTTCAAGTACCTGAAAGGAGGTTGGAGTGAGATGGGAGTAGGTCTCTTCTGCAGGGTTAACAGTGAGAGGACAAGAGGAAATGGCCTCAAGTTGCAGCAGGGGAAGTTTAGATTAGATATAAGGAGAAATAGCTTTACTGAAAGGGTTGTTAAGTCTTGGAATAGGCTGCCCAGGGATGTGGTGGAGTCACCATCCCTGCAGGTGTTTAAGAAATATTTGAATGCTCTGCTTAAGGATATAGTTCAGTGGTATGTTACTGATAGGTATGGTTGGACTTGATGATCTTAGACATCTCTTCCAACCTGAATGATCCTGATTCTGTGAAGGGTGGCATAGCCATCCAAAAGCACTACTTCTAAAGAAGAATGATTTCTCATCTAATTATGCTTCAAAACACTTAATATGCCATTTTTATTCTTTTTTCCTGTGCTTGCAGAGGTACAAATATAACAAGAGGCAGACTGTTCTAACAATAGTCCTGGCCATGTTTGCAAGAGACAGATCTGGAGATTTTAAATTGAAGCCTCTTGTCTGAATATTTCCTTTACACACTTAGGCAACAGAAACCAAACATAACTGAGCCTGCAGCATTCAGCTCACTGTTAAAATTCCAGTTACCTGACCCAAAGTGCTCGGGTGCAAGGGGTGCATGTCAACATGAAAAGGGAAGTTTACACTCCCATTCAGAATAACAGTTCGAAAAGGGCTTCTTCATTCTCAACTCTATCCTGGGCTTTTGCTACTCTAGAACTGAAGTTCCAGCAAATGAAGATAGGAACATAAATCTACTTCTTTCCACCACAGAGAGTTAGGTCAACAACTCAGTGTCTGAGACAACCCACTGAGCAAGTGAAGAGACTGTGAGCCCACACAATAATATATTCAATATGCAAGCACTTCATTCCTTGCAAAAATTGGTACCCTTTTCCAAACTAGATTTGGAATTCTTCCACTTCCTAGCATCTTGGACATTTCACGTTTGCGGCAATATGCAAACTCTCCCCACTTTTCTCATCTAATGCCCAATGAAAATGCAACAGTAAGCCAATACAAAGACTGCATTTCTAATCCACAACTTCAGCCATGGCAAACTAACATCATAAAGTGATTTTTTTTTTTCACTACAAAATGTAACAAAAGTAATTTCAGGTGCAGGGCTATAGCTCCAATACTCTACTAAAAGAGCGATGTAAACCAGGAGACATTATGTAAAATAATACATGTATATTCCACTCTTTCTGACCCAAGTAAGATTTTGAGTTGACTTCTGCAATAAAGCTAAACCAGGTATTCCATTATAATTTTAGAAGACTGAAGTCTTCTCCCTAAGGGAGACAAAACAACTGATTCATGACCTGTGAACAAGAATTTCCCAGATTAGAAAATACTTCTAAATTCATCTACTTGTGGTCCATCTGCAAAAAGTAAATCACTGAAGGTAAAAAGCACAGTGGAGATCTTCAGAGTTTTTCCTCTTTGACCCATCTACAATGTAAACTTTTTCCCCACATAGTTTACCTGCAATCACATAAGACTTCATTTTGCTACTCAAAACCTTTCTTTCTTACTGATAATCAATGCTATACCTACAGACCATACTCTTCCAATACTTTTTTATGTCTCCTCTCCTTGACCACATTCTTGGGGAAAAAAAACAACCAACCAGCTGAAAACCAAAACCATTCACAGAAAAAAAACCCATCAAACCATCGTATACAGAAAAGCCTTCTGCAAACAGGCCATTTAGGGTGTTTCTAGACATAACTTATTTTTCCAGATGGTTTTGTGACCACTACTGCAATTTAGTGGAGGAAGGAATTTAACCTGTCTCCAAAATGCTTCATCACTAAAATAATGATACCTAGCTTCCTGGATTGGTTTGGAAAAGTTTTCATGTTAGGTATTTTCCTTTACCTGTTTTAAAGCAAGGTTAATGCTCATTCCTTGTAGCTCTAAAAAAAGTCTCATTTCTAGCCAAGAAATGTTAAACACCCCCATTAATGGATTACCAATCTCTTAAGTATTTTCTTAGCAATGCTTAACGTAATGCCATTTGATTGATCTGGGGTTTATTTCTGTCATCTCTCCTTATATTCATCATGAGGACGAGACAGGGCATGCAGTTCCATGTTTGTTTGCCTGCCACAGCACCTCTTGGAGTGTGAAGTTGTAAGTGGGGAGAATCATCACAAGGACTTAGTAGCTTGTACATCTTCAATCAATTGGATTTAAGATGGAGCATAATATGTCTTCACCTAGTGGTTCCAATGTTAGCACTTAGAGTGCTAGCCCTTACCCGATGATCTAGTAGCAAAACCAGATACAATCCCAGTATGGTTACTATGAATTCAATAACACCCATAGTATGATGTGTCAAGTTTTACTGATGGCATCCTTAAAAGGCTATAAGAAAAAATCCATAGCCAGAAGCATGCTAAATAAGCTACACAATAGAAATACTAAATCAAACTACTTTCCAAAGAGGAGAAAGTAGTAGTTTCTTCTGTCCATAGGTTTTGTACGAGGGAAATGTGATCTCAGAATAAAAAGACCAGAGCCACTAAAACTAACTAACTAACTAGACGGACAGGCAGGCAGACGACTAACTAACTAACTAACTAGACGGACAGGCAGGCAGACGACTAACTAACTAACTAGATGGACAGGCAGGCAGACAAAAAGGCAAGCTGGATTCTGGTTCCGAGTGGCACAAGAAAGAATGAAAGGCGAGAATATTTCTTACCAAAATTTTTTTGGTAGCTTGCCTAAATCTGAAAGATGCCCAAAGGACAGCAAGAAAGGACATCTACACCCCTGTAACTTCTATCAGTTCAGAATTTCTAAACACCACTTCTATAGATATCATCTGAACATCCCAATCATTGCCCTGCTCTCAAGATATCCAAAAAGGGCCCTTCATTTTTTCTGTTTAAACTTGCAATGAAACCACTGGAAATGAGATAAACACACTTTACCTATTATAATTGATACCAAGAAATATGAATATCTAAGCCAGACTGGCAAAGTGTAAAGATGAAAAATTAAAGCCTTCCAGTTGTGCTCCAAGTTCATGTCTTGTTTTTTTACATGACTGCCTGCTTGCCACCTCTCTACCAAAAATATCAGGATGATACAATGGAAAGTAGATACAATAATAATAATAAAGCATTCAAGAAATGCCTTGAGGAAGTGACTTCAGTACTGATGAATGAAATCCATAAATAAAATGTTAATCCCATTACACAACGTGGTGAATTCCCAGCAGGGCTGAAGAAGAAACAATCCAAGCATTATCTAAAAGTAATGTAATTCAGCATAAGTAAAGATGCTCCAGGGTAATACTTTGTCCTCTACTAACTCCATGCTACTCTAGTTTGTTACCAGCTAAGTTCATAGACAAATCACTACTAAAACATGTCCACCAATTATTGTCTTTGTATACTTATTGAAACTTCATTTACTCCTGAAAACACTGCCTTTTCCCTATAGGAAAAGCTCAAGGGGTAAAACTATGTTTATTGTGGTACATGTGTCTGTTCTTAAAGCACAATGAAGCACCTTCTGAAACAAAGGCTCATTTGAGCAAACATACTTGAATATTTCCTTTGGTCAAACCCAAAGCTTGCTCTCAGATCTGTCAAAAGAAGTTTAGTTCACCAGAAACAGCAAGTCCTCTGCTGTGGTGAACTTAACACTGATGGGTAAAGAAAGTACTTCCACAGTTCCCCTTATGTCTGCTGAATCTAGTCATCTCTGCTTAAGAGTAAACTTGCCAAATTATAAAATATGGCAGCATATATAGCAATATATTTGTATATGAGGCCTTAACAAGGAAGATAAAACCTACTTACATCTTATTTTCTCATGTTCTCCAGTAACCTCCGTGCAAATACAGGAAGGAGAAGTTATGGCTCCATCTGCTAGTAGGGAAGAAAAGCTACATACTACACTAAGTCTTGCATGAGGAGTATCCATTCCTCCTTCTCCCACCACAGATTTTCTTTCTGAGATGCTTATATTATAGCACTGAGTAGAATCAAGCATCAAGAAGTGACTTGGCCTGACAGCAGCAAGGGAAGAACAACCTCCCCATGGAAGCTCTCATAAAAGCACAAGCTAGTATTTGAATTCCCTGGGACCTGTCTTGATTTGCCTCTGTCCTTCCGCTAACCAAAGAGACATCTTCATGTTGATGGCTCACCAGAATTTTAACTCTCCTGTTTTAACCCAGTGTGGCAGGGACATTCTTGATCCCTTAAAGCTAGCTTGCTGCCTAACTCAATGGGATACTGATGCATGACTCTGGTCCCTATCACCTGTGATACAAAAGTAATCAAGAGCAACAAATAATCATGAATGATCCAAAACACCATCAGCGCCCTGTGCTTGCTGACATTTCCACATTTTCTGCCACTAGCGGAGCTGAAATTGAGTCAGCGATTAAGGGAAATTTGAGGAAAGTATGTCAAAAGTAGTCAAGATAATAGTGTCTGTCTCCCTTTTTTATTTATTTATTTTTAAATAGCATTGTAGGGTGCCATTTTTATTGTCTATCAATGACTTCCAGATTGTTTCCTCAGTTCAAATGAAAATTAAAAGTATTTGGAAACTGAGCGGTTAGGAAAAGTCACAGAAAACTGGAAAACGACCAGGGGATTCCTTTAAAGTGTAAGTAGTATCAAGCTTCAAAATGAAACAAAAAAAGAGCAATCTTGACAAAAAATACTCAATAAATCTATGATAATAATCCAACACACCATGACAATTCCCATTGTCTTAGAAAACAATAAGCAGCCACCCAAGAAGCAAGCCCAAATAGTTTGTTTTGTAGCTGTAGGAGCTTTTGTGCTATCATTTAAACTGAGGGACCAGCCACAGCTAAGTTATTTAACAAGAGGATGAAGGACATAACTTCAAAAGAGTCAAACACTCATTTATGCCCCTTACAATACTGAAGCCTAGATGGTATCTTTTCAGAGCTCTGCTTAGGGCAGGCTTTACGCTAAGCTTTGCACTGAAGCTGTTCAAGACTCGCCTTTCTCCTGTATCAGGAACAAAGCAAGCAAGGAAGCACAATTTTCTTTTCAGTAGTGCTGAACTGGTGATGTTTCATCTAAATTAACTTGTTCTTTCAGCTGAGAAGCCCCAAGGGGTAGTAAAAATATGCAAAAAATTTATTTAGCCCAGATTTCACGACTTGGAACAACGAAGACAGAGCGTGGACTTTGGAACAGGCAATGCAGAATGTACACCAGGGCATTACTCACAGCCTGGCAAGAAAGGCTCTCAGAAAATCACAGTTGGCAGTCTTTGTCTCTCCAAATGACACAACATTCTTGCAGTGTCCTGAATTCTGGAAGTGTGCATGAAGCACTATGTTATTCATGATCTACAACTAGAACCTCCAACAGGTGCTCAAAAGCTGGGTATACAGGAGGTTGATGGCAACTTTACCAAGAGGGTCACAAATGCAGCTGATATCCCAATTATCAATGTAATAGAAGAGTTTTAAAGGGATAATAGGCATTATAAACAAGTCACTGTGTTAGGAATTGGTAGGAAGCATGATGTCATCAGGACATAGAATGCTGTAGTATCAAAAGGTTTATTTCTTGTAATGAACTTTCAGGGAAGTAACTTGAATTCTGAAGTAACACTATTATTCAAGCTAGTGTAATGTCATGCCAAAAATCTAAGACAGGATCACATAGAATCATTACAAGGGTGGAAGAGATCTCTAAGATCATCAAGTCCAACCACCTACCTATTGCCACCATGCCACTAAACCATGTCACTAAGTACCACATCTAAGTGGTTTTGAACCCCTCCAGGGATGGTGACTCCACCACCTCCCTGGGCAGCCTGGGCCAATGCTCAACAACCCTTTCAGTGAAGAAATTCCTCCTGACATCCAATCTAAACCTCCTCTGGTGCAACTTGAGGCCATTTCCTCTTGTTGTTCTCTGGCAACCCAGGCGAAGAGACCAACATCCACCTCACTCCAACCTCCCTTTCAGGTAGTTATAGAGAGATACATTCCTTTCTTCCCCTTCTGGGAAAATTTCTTCTTCCCTTCCACTTCCAGCAGACTTTTACAACTTCCCAATAGCTACCTGCAGCACTCCCAGAGTTAAATGGCTGAATGTTACACATTTGTACCAAGAAGTCTAAGACAAACAGACATCTTAACCTATGCACCCATAGGATATTCCACTTTTGCATTTGAAAATGTTAGCATATACTTTTTTTTTCTGGAAAACAATGTGTAGCTGGTAATATTTCTTTTACCAGCCTGTAAAGGTAAATTAAAGCCCATAAGCTAATGCCAAATCCCCAAAATACTTATGCTAGAAATGCAAATGGTATCCACCTTCATCCAGAATGGGTTTGTTTCATGCTTTACCATTTTAGGAAGACAGGATAGAGGGACACATTGCATCAAACTCTTTGAACTATGACATCCTTTGTGTAAAACTAATACTTAAGTAATGCAGAGGCTTGTGAGGCTTTTTAAAATAATTAATCTTGGGTTTGGGTTTTTTCTAGTCATTTTTGCAGTGATAAAATCACTAAAGAACAAAGCACAGGAACTGCTTTTCCACCCCTACAGTATGGAAAGCAGCAACTGTTACCTCCCCAAAAGGCACAGGAAAGGATGATGAAGAGATTCAGGAATTCCTTCCATTCTCAGAAATTCAGTGGCATTTGAGTAAACTCTAAAGGAAAGCTATTACATAAACCTTGGAAAACTTAGGTGCAAGTTCACCCATCTGAAATCGCACAATATACCTCACTTTCCATGTGATGCCAAGGTTATATCCTTGGGATATAAGGATTATAAGGAAAAAACCAGATAAGAAAAAAATTCACACCAAATTTCAGGTCCATATTTTATCCAAGCAACAGATACTTTTTGACAGGAAGGCAACAAAATCATTTCAGAGACAATAGGAGTACTTATTCATCTAAAGATAAATATGTGCTTAAGTGTTTTACTGTATTTGGGCCAGAAATAGGGCAAGATGACCTTGCAAAATATATAACAGGCTGAAGTGAGACAGAACAAATACCCAAATTAAACCCCACCTTTTCAGAGATAGATGACATTAAGAAAACCTCCAAATCTCTGGAATCATCCTGCAGCTGGAGAAAAAAGGGCCTCTGACAGAGATTGAGGTAATTTATTGACATTGCTTTAATTCTTTGACTAATTGCTCAGAAAGAACAGGGATTAAACAACAGAAACAGCTACATATCTCCCAGGAATAGGAAGAAAAGAAGTGAAGAAGTGGTGATCAAGCAGAACACCACATTCAGGCATCTCAGCTTGTGACTGACAAGACTCCAAGGTGTATGAGAACTCTTTGCTCTCAAACCTCCACAGGCAGACATCAATTCAAACCAGTGGGAATACTGATGGTGCAGAGTAAAACAAGTGCAACCCCCATATTATTTATTCAGATGAAAGAAAGATGTTTTGTAGACTAGAACAAATAATTTAATCAAAACTTGAAGAGAATTCAGCAGCAGGTAAGCTAATAGAAACACTTAGTATACTCAGGGGCACAATACAAGGACAGAATATTTCTTGTAGATTAGGTAACTACTAGAAAACAAGGTGGGAAAAATGACTGGATTTGGGAAATGGCTGTATCTGATTTACATAGGACCTTGTCACAGCCTTATCTTATTACAAGGCATGTTAAAGTTCTATAGTTGGCATGAAAAATTACTAGTAAAAGTTTCTTTCTAAAATAAATATAAAAGATATAGATAGCAGTGAGACAAACATACAGAAAAAGATTAAATAAACCCAAACAAACATAAAAAACTACAAACCCCCCCAAACCAAACAAGAAACAAACAAATCCAAGTGTCTTCATATACTCATTCCATATACTCTGGACTGAAAATGTAAGACCAATGGTTCCTATCCCCTGATATCCTCTCTAACAGTGACCAGTCCCAGCTGACTCTAAGATATGCAGCAAAATCTTCTCAGTAGGTGGCCATAGGATGATCTGCCCCAGCCTGGAAAAAAAGGTTCATTCTGGCCTCAGAGACTAAAGGTTGGTTTATTCTCCAAACATAAATAGTGATCACTTTCAAAGCTTTTTTTTTTTTTAGCTTTATATACTCTTGCAAGACGCATAGGTCTGGTTGGTTTGGCATCCTCATCTTTTAAATGTACAGAACTTTAGAAAAAAAGTGGGATTTTCTGTTGTTGGTTTTGGGGTTTGTCTTTGTTTAGGGTTTTGGTTCGGTTTTGTTGGTTCACACACACACACACACACACACTGATTCTTTTGTGGTCCAAGTCACTGTGCCCAGAAATCCTTCTAAATCTTTTAAGGAGACATCTCAGCTGCTTTCAAAGGACTGAGTTGAGGTACCAGGAGCAGTTCACCTATTTCACCAAGAGTCTCAGCATGGGCTCTCCTATTCTGTGAGAAGCTACCAGCTATCTTCCCTTGGTGCTTCTAACTGAGGAACACAAGAGTGAAAAAACACTGGTGTTGCTAAGTTGGCAGTTCACAATGGCTAAAAACTTCTTTTGAGCTAGTTCAGTTGCTTCAATATTTATGTTACAGCGCAGACAGACCCTAACATCTGGAAATTTTGTCAGAGGAACCATTACTTAACCTTTTTCTCATTGCATATAAATAAAAGCTGGAAAAGCAGTGTGATATTTCTAGGGTAGCTTGGGTTCTTAGGGAGATGAAGAACAATAACTTCCCCCCTCCTCCTTTGTTAGGTAACCTAATCATTTGTGGATCCAAAAATAACATTTTTTATTCATCTCATGACTACTTGGTTTCTTCTCTGTGCCTCTGAGGAGAGGAAGCACAGTTTTAAAGGACTTTTGAAACTATTAGAGTTTGTGAACAAGAAGTTCTTTTTGTCCCTCCCTCCCTTCCCATTATTACTTATTTATCTCCTGTTCTGCAATATATAGCACATTAAGTATCCTAAGGAAAAAAAGTACTTCAGAACCTCATTCTGCTCATCCCTTGGATCAATCTCATTAAGGTCAATGCATGTCCATCCCCAAGCCTGTGCAGAGCCCATGCTGGAGCCAGGAACAGTGTGAGAGGTCAGAATTCACTAAATACTAGAGAATTAAAGCCAAATTATTCAGACAAGATGCAGCTTAGGTAGCACAACTGCAGTAATGAATTTAGACAAGCCAGATAGAGTCTGGTCATCCAAGGTTGGTAGTCACTGACATGATCTCCATATGGGATACCTGTGAGGATAGCTCTCCTCCATGACAGAGGAATATGAAGGTTGAACACAAGTAAACACCAGACAGGGATGCTTTTCACTAGAATTTAAAATATTGCTTCTTACATAATTCCCATTAAAAATTAGTAGATAAAGATAATTTCTTTGGGTAGGCAACAGGTTTAATCTCAGCTGATGAAGAATATAAAGCAGCTTTCCAGCTACCAAATAAAGCAGCACTCGGGCTACCAAGTTCATTTTAAGTTGCATCTGTGCTGTTTAATTAATTGAAGACCTTCCATCAGCTTGAATGGAACCAGGAGCAGACCCGAGTGACTGGTTTTGAAGCACTGCAAGCAATGAAACTTGTGACAATATTCAGTAATTTATTATTTCCCCCCCCATTGTCTCCACCACTACCACTGGACTCTGTTAATTGTTTCTCAATCCTTTCATGGTTTATTTTTGTTGTTTTCACTCATCTTTTTGAAAATGATTTTTGTTGTTAAACAATCAATCACATGGATCAAACTTTTGAAGAGTGATACAAGCAAGTTTTTGTCAAGGGATTTTAAATTGACCTTACAGTTGCCACAAAGAAGATGCTCAGAATTTTATTTTAAGGATGTTTCTAAGAAGAAAACACCACAAACAAAAAACCACACCACACAGAACCAAAAAAACAACAGTTAATTAAATGATGGCTGTGCTTTTATGACACCTATATATAGCTGGAAGTTAACAGGATTTGCATCCCCCTGAATAAATGCCAGGAAAGTGATTCAGTAAACCCACTTATATACAGATTTCCTCAAGTGCCATGTGAAAGCTTTTATTAAAAAAGATAGAAATTGCTCACATCTTAAAATAACTTCAGCATATGATGTAAAATATACTACAGTCATCTGAGTTTTTGGAATTTCAGGAGGTAATTAGGCCTCCATTCTTGGAACAAGAGCTCTGCTATTATGATCACCAACCAACTATCAAATTTTCTCTTCACAGATTTCTCCTTTGTCAGAGATCATCCAGGAAATATTACTGTTAGAGAATAATAGAACAGTTTTTAGGAAGCTGATTTGGCCACCTGTAGAAAAAAATTGTCTGTACTTAGGTGTGCAAGATGACAATTGAGTGAACAATACTAGAGTGCACTTCAATCTCCTGGCCAAAACAATATTTCTGTGAAACGTAGTTTCAGCTAGAAATTAACAAATTTAATTCAAACTAGTAAAAGCAATTTAGTCAGAAATAACTCTGATTTGATTTTTATGGGTGTTTCTGGTCAGTCACCTCTGCTTATCCATCACTACCACACACCAATGCACAATAATATTTTTTAACCCAATGGTTTGTAAATGGAGAAAAAGGGCATTAGCCAGTCACCTACAAAAAATACAGGCAGGTTTTGGTTGCTGAGGGACACATGAACCCACATCTCCAGGACATCTATTTACCTGATGATTACATAGGGCTTTCAATCTTTCATTCTTCTTCTGCACACTGTAGAAATATGTAAACATGCAGAAGTACCAACCCAGACAAAATAACTCATGTGATGTCCCTTCCTGGATAAAATGTCCTAACCACCAACATAAAGTCGTTTTGTTAGTCTCAAATTACTTTAATAATTTACTGATGTACACAGACCCAAACCTTTGAAACAGTTTATCAGCTATTTTGATTACATAGTTGATCAAGTAGGGATTCTGTAAATAATTTGATTGTCCTGCCTATTAATCAACATCCTCATGTCTCAGCGTGCAATAATGGAAAGAGCAGTTCAAAAAGCAGTAGCAAAAAAGCTTAACAGTGAAACCTAGCTCGTTGTTCCAATCAAAGCTCAACTGAATAGTTTAAAGCTTGTCTTAATAGCCTTGGCTCTTACTCAATACTCTGTATTGCCTTAGCCCTTGAAAGTCAGTCCCATGTGGACACCTCACAGAAAGCTCTGCTGGTAGCGTAAGGCAAGGTTTCCAGTGGGATTTCCCCACTGATATCTTTGTGAAAGTAGCATGAAGTAAATAGGAAAAAAAAAATGATCAGCCAAAAATCCTTCAATCCAGCTCCACTTAAACTCACACACAGAAAATCACTAGTAACTGTCATGTCATAGCTAAGCCAGGGAAAACTGAAAGCCAAAAAAGTCACAAGCAAGGGTAGTTATACTTACTAAAACTACTCCAAGAAGGCATAAAATGGATTTATTTTTACATTTGGGCCTGTAGCATTAGGGTCAAAGCAGATGAGAAACCCAACCCTTGGCTAAGATTTTATTATCTGCACAAGCACTGAGCACAAGTGCAGCTGTCAGTAAACCTCTAGGTCTGCCTTTCTCAGTGAATTTGTTTTACCTCATTTCAGAAAAGCTTGCACAATTTGTTCATTATTTACCTTCCTCATGACCATGTAGACACAGTCGTTGTTTCCACAGCTACCATCTGTACATCAAACTCTCCCTTGACCCAAACATCAACTCCTGCAAAGGTGGCTTCTTGACAACTTTGGACTGTGTAGAGTGGTCATTTTCATGAGTAGTTCTAAAGTCAAAAAACCTGAGTTTCAATATACGTTCACAGACTTTCACAGGCCGGATCTTACAGCTTTAAATAACAGGACACAACTTCAGTGGAGCTAATAAAGCTGCAAAAAACCCCATATGAAATAAAATCTTGTGTAGGCTAATCAAGCCTTGCATACAACACGGACCTCTGAACATGAACAATTACATACCAGAAAGATGGCTAGTGCAACAAGCTCAGGAGAAATGGATTGTCATGCAATGCACATTGTATCACAGACTTTACTACCTAAAAATATAAAAGCTAGTCCTAAGTTAAATTATGTGGTGTAGCAGAAAAATCAGCACCTCAAACAAAACAGGTACAAAAAGGTCATCTCCAAATATTTCAATGCAAGAAGCACAGGAAGCCAATCTTTGGTTAGAAAGAGGGGAACATTTGTGACACCTAAACTTTCCTTGCACCTTAGGCAGCAAAGCAAAGCTGCTAAACTGTGACCACAAACCACATATGATTACAACACATTCTGTCATAACAAGAGTCTATTTCTGACTAAAGTACATGGAATACTGGAAGGGACATAAATCTCCTTTGTATTTTGTAAATGTGTCCTGCAATGGCTTAGCAGTTCTATCTAGAGGTATCACACAAGAATAAAGCAATACAGAGCATACTATACACTCAAGATTTGTTTTACCTAATGTCAGAAAAACTCTATAAACAATGCATTCTTCCAGCAGAACTTTTCATTCTCATAACTGAGTCTTGCTGTTAACATTAAAAGGCAATTTCAGAACACTACTATAAGAATATTCTTAATATTAGAGGAGCATTTTCCAGCCTAAATCTAGTCAGTTAATATCCTTTTTTTGTGGGCTAGCAGTGTCCTTTAGCTTCAGCATCTGTCTCTGCTATGCATTTCTACTGATCTATCACAGATTTCCCTCCAGCCTTCAGTTCATGAAGCTAAACAACAACCTCTCTAGGTTCTCTCCTAAGGCTGCTTTTTGATCTCCACATCCATCCTAGTAAAAACAGTGGAGTTTGACTGCAACAATCCAATAATATTGTAAATTAAGACCAGGCTATTAATAAACAGAACAACAGAATCATTAAAGTTGGACGAGACCACTAAGATCATCAAGTCCAACCATACCTATCACTAAAACACCACTAAATTATGTCCCTAAGCTTAAGTGTAGGCTCCTAAAACTCAATATGGGCAGGCAGGAGGTCCAAAACTGAAAAATACATAAATAGATGCCAAATTCAATAGAACTTGTTGGGTGGGTTAAAAGGAAACAGGCATAATGTTTATTGCATTCCTGTTTTACACCATATTTACCATTAAAAAATGGTAAAGCCTATAATGATAACTTGTGCTTTTATTGTATTTCCTTTAATAATGAAAGCCTCTTTATTTTTCAGAGATGTGATGTTATCACTTACAGACTCTCTACAAACTAGAAAAGAGACAGGAAATGAGGAGGGGTGGTTTCTATAGTTTATGAGTTCTCTACTGCCATGATTCCATCATCTGAATCAGGTCATTGTACCAAGGAGAAGGGAGAGATAAACAAAATATAATGAGAAAAACTTAAATGGAATAATATTCCATTAAAGTGTGTTACTTTGGCTCTGCATCAAAGTTGTTCTTCACACCATACCTGAACTTCAGCTATTTTCATGCAACCTTCTTGCACAGATCAGACTTCACCCAGTGAAGATGATCATGGGAAGGCATTGCTACTCTCAGCATTAAGAAAGCAGCCCAGCAAAGTCCTGAGGTACAGAGTAGTGCAACTCCAAAGAAAACATGGGGAAAACAGACTATTATCAAAGGTCATCCCTTAAAACCAGTTAGATTTGGATTTTCTCAACATAACAGCTGTGTGCTGTAGCATGGAAATCTTTCCAAACAGAACCATGTGCCTCCACCCTCTTCTGCTTATGAAAGAAGAGGATGCAGGAGAGCTCCCTGCTGCCTAGCAGGGTGTAGACTTGATATTGTGGGAGAGGACAATCTGATACTGTACAGAAAACAAAGACACCAGTACCCTGCTGAACACAATGGAAACAATGCAAAACTGAGACCATTTCAAGACAGATATTAGTTGCTCATTGACTTGCTCCTTTGGTTTTACCCTGCAAGCAACCTTCCAGAAGTTCTTCCTGAGTCACCATATTCTCCCTGCAGCTCATGGATGGGTCAAGCTGAGCGGGGAACCTAACACAGAGCCTAGCTAACGTGGTTTAGTGACATGGTGGTGAGAGGTAGATGGTTGGACTTGATGATCTTGGAGGTCTCCTCCACCCTTAATGATTCTTTGCTGCTCTTGGGTCTTGACAGACTTTCTGTGGTCACTTTAATACCTTCATTGATTATTCTTTGATAACTTGCAGTCCCAAGAAGCAGAATGGAAAAAAGAAAACCACAAAGAGGAAAGAAAGGTGAAATAAAAAGGTAAGGAAACTTCTAACAGAAGTGAGATTAGCAAAAAGAGAGGTAGTGTTAGCCAGGAGTTGGAACTAAAACAAAACAGAAGTAGAACAGTTTTTGAGGGCTTTATTAAATGTTTTGCTAAACATTTATTATTAGACAAGTTTTATTGTGACTGCATTAAATTTATTACTGAGGATTTATTTAAATTCAGAAAAGCTTAAACTTCAGTTTTACAAGAACTCATCTGTTTTAATTTGGAAGTGACATCTTTGTTTAGAAAATTGCTAGTGTTCAACTAAAAAGATTTTAAAGGCTTGAGAAAATAAAACATTTTGCTGCTTGTCCACTTTCCCTCACTTCCCCCTCTAACATTTCTCCATGCTAGCTGCTCTGCAAGAAGGGCATCACCTCTCACACTTTTCCAGCAAGTGTTACTTGTGTTTTCTCTCCACAAATTATCCCATCAACTATTACAAAATTGATCAACTACTGAAAAATCCTAACTGCTCCTTTGCCCACCTTCCTCTTGTTTCAGTTGGGTCATTCACAGGATCACGAACTTCCTCAAAGGGTGGGCTCAACCTTGCTTTGCAAGTCAGGGAATAAAAAGGAAGGTGAAGCAAGTTAAAGGAGTCAACACATTTTATAACATGATTATTGTCTTACTACTTTTCTGCTTAAGGGCTAATTTCGTCCGTGCGCACACCTACGTGCTTCAAGTTGTGAAATTCAGCAGAAGACTATGTTGACTGTACTTCATCATCTTTATAAGGTACACCTGCCAACTGCCAGTTAATAATTTCTTATCATCATGTCCACCTACTGAATTTATAAAATATAGAGTTATTTAGTACTTGCACAAAGCAAGTGTAGGAGACCTTAGCTTAAAAGACTGACACACACAGGAAAACAGCCTTGCTTCTCTCCACTCTTTTTCTAAGCTGGAAGCTGAATTAAGATCTCAATTTAGCTGTTGCTTGCTGCTAGAAGAAAGTTTCACATCCCACATACCCCTATTTTTTGTAACAGAAAAATTATCCTTTTGAATACTTGATATCAACTGTTTGCTTTATTAAAGCTAAAGGTATAGACAATAAAAACATAGCAAAGGTATCCACAACTAGGCAAACTTCTGAGGATTTAGCTTTCATTTACATATGCTTACATATGGATGTATAGGATCTAACCCTATATTAGATATTTCGGTAAGGCTACACCTTGTCTTAGCCCCAAAGGGCATACTGACCTCTTCCTACATCCTACAACAGTCCCAGTTCGTGTGTTGGCAATAGTAAGGGGCAAGTCAAGTATGGAGATGGGATATCCCTTAGGTTACTCTGAGTTGAAAAGAACGAGGATCCGTTCAGATGATCCTCATGCTCTCTAGAGACCTATTTAAGGACTGCTTTTTATCACAGTTGTGAAGAGCACAGCAGGAACTTGATAGCTTTTGGCTAAATGCAGGGTGGATAGCTCTTGTAGGTCTCTGCGCTGCCTGCTGTAACATGAAAAGCAAACTACTCTGGAAATGCTACAGAGCCAGGGGTTCCAACCCCCACCCTCTTCAAACAAGGAAATACCATACATAAAAGCTTGATTTTGGCTAGATAATACTTTTTAATCCCCTATCTTATGAGGGGTGATCTCACCACAGAACACAGCAATAATTTATCTCAGTGAATTCTCTCAACACACAGCCAAAACTGCACATGTTCTCACTAAATGCTCTTGAATAAGAAAAGCAAAATAAGTAAAACTTAAAATTATTGTGGCTTCTTATGGATTAAGAAAAAAAGGCACCTGAGATTTTTTCACACACCCCCACTCCTTTCTGAATGGTTTGAATGATTTTCCTTTTCAGAGCTGAACTAGAAGGTCAAATTATTATTATTTTCTGAGCATTTACTCAGCCACACATCAAACTGAAAAATATGGCTTTGAGTGCTGCTGGATTGAGAGAAACACTGCTGAAAGATGAAACAAAAATAAAGATCTTTTCTGGAATCCAAAACTTTTCTGTAAGACCAGAAAGAAGAATAAAATCCTCATTCCATTAAAACAGGGAAAGCATTGCCATTGAATTCTCACTGAGTTCAAAGGAGCCTGAAAGTCTTTAGATATAAATACAAATAACTACTTGTTGCACCTCCTCCTGACCAGTTCCCTTAGCATTGCAGCAAGAAACATAGCAGAGAACACCAAACTGTATTTCAGAAGGCAAAAAACCTATTACATTATTTAGCCCTTTAAGTTGCAAAGAAGCCCATTAAAGAAAAGATCCACTGAAGCAGAAATAGGATGAGAAAGATGCAAATAATGAGTGTTTATTTTTTATACGGCATTAATACCTAGAGGTGTCAATCTTCATTAGAATCTCTGTGCGAGTTCTGTATATTCATACTGCAAGAAAAGATTAGGTCCCAGAAGAGACTAGTAAAACAAACAAAAAAAAAATCTTACTTTGTCATCTCTTTGACCACACTCAAGACTGAGAAGTCAATATCTGTAGGAGTTGGATTTGTGACCTGGGGCGAAGATTATGCATTTCAAAACCAATTTGCTTCCTACCTAGTGCATCCTCTGCCACAAAAAGGAAAGACTTCTGCAGAAAAGCATAATCAGACCTCACAACATAGCTCCAAGATGAATGTTCCCATCTCCGATTGTCAGGCAGAAGTCAGATAGACCCCTCAGGGTAACACTGAATGCCCATTGATGTTCAGAGCATAGAGCTCATATCCTCTGTCTACAAAACTGTCTTTTCACTGGCTGAAACATTTCTATACTGTATCCAGTTGCTTAGAATTTTGTTTGGCATTCATATGTCATCCGTAGCAAGATCATCTTGTTGTCATAGCATTCAATTCAGGAGAAACAAGAGTTATATGACCTGTGATATATACCACAGAAGCTCTTCAATCCATTTATACCTTATTTTGTCCTACATCCCTAAGCTGAGATGGGGGAGAAGGGCTTTAACATGAAAACTTCAGTGATCCAGATGCAGGGTAGTCCCAGAAACACAACCTGAGAACACTTACTGGAAAGGTAGCAAGGAGCTACCATGAGAAGTGTGAACTTCTCAAGCACTACTTGCTCCAACATCTCTTTAACTGTAGCTAAATTTCTGTGTTCAGAGTCTACTTTCTTTCAGTAATTCTATGTGTATGTGTGCACATGCACACAAAAGATTCAGCTTCACGTGCACTCTAGCTAAAGTTTCCATCTATTAATAGAAAGTTCAGCTACTGGCAATGCCTTAGCATCTCTAATAATTTATATTGCATAAATAGAATTTGAAGCCAATTCAAATTCTCTCACTACAATTAGAAACACATTTCCACTTGTCATCAATTTTTTACTATTTGTCTCCATCAGATACAAATTGGTTATCTCTTATGCAGGCATTAATGAGAGCTTACATCATGAAGGAACAGTCACAACTCTACGTTAAATGCTAAATTAATTTTGGTTTGCTACATACCAGAATTCCCATCACTCGCCCCCAGAAGACAACAGCAGGTGGACTTAAAATCAAATATTTAGGAGACCTGTGCAGCAAATTCCCATATCCAGTAAGAGTTATAAGGCATTGGAGCCAACTCCACCAAAGTAGCTGGAAAAGTCTCTCATATATTATGGAGTGCTTCCTGACAGTGATAAATCAAAAAGCATTCTATCTTGTAGATTTAATTGCTGCTGTTAAGAATGTTATAAAATACTTTTTGAAGATAAAAGATATGATCTTAACTTTAATAGTGTGCCACATGGATGCTTGTGTAATCTAGGAAAATAATATTCCCTAGAGAAAGAAAGTGGCACTCAAGATGGGACATCTGAAAGGTTTGGAGTGCTGTTTTTAAGAGTGGAGAGTCTAGCCCAAATTTTCCAATCTAGACTAAACTGACAGTCCTAAAATATAAGCACAGACTGCACAAACTCCTCTTTGAGCAGGCCAGACTAGCCAGTACAAAGGGTGCTCTCTAGGTTAGCTAACGTACTCTGACTCTCATCTTATAAACCTTCTAAACCAAGAGGACTACATGGCTTTTAGACTGAGTTTTGGCTTTTCTTCTGCCTGTTCATATAGACCTGACTCTATCCCTACCTCATTTGTACACAGATACTCTTGCTTTTAAACAAAGACCTGAAGACAGCTAGGTAGCCTGGATCTAACAGGGGGTTACTGTAGTTTAAACAGTGGTCTCTCTCTCTCCTCTGAATGGAGGACAAAAAAGGATTATATAAACAGAGACAAATACTGAGATATTTGACATGGAAATGCCACCCCTGCACCATTTTCCCTCTCCTGCAAAGATGCTTACACATAGGTCCAGAATAGGTTCTGCAAGGAGTGCCCAATTTGCACAAGTGGTCCATGAAATTGTACTGAAGCCTGCAAGACCCTTCCTGAACCAAAGAACATCGGTTCTCTTTTTCCTCTTTTCAAATTGCTGTGAATTCCTGTGGTTTACAGAGTATAAAGGGACAGCATTGGTAGAACTACTTCTGTCAGGAAAGGGGAATAAAAAGATTTCCATGAGAAGATTTATAGGTTAGGCCAAAGGTCTGACCAGCCCAGCGTCCTTAAGTAGAGGTAAAGATTAGATTATGTTTTCTCTGTTCTGTGTATCGCTGTATTCCTGTCCACACTGAATTCAATCTGTCATTTTACTGACCAGTTATTCAGTCTTGTCAGATCCTTCTGCAATTCTTCAGACAGCCTTGCCCTCAATACCCCAATTAATTTAGCACTATCAGCAAACTCTCACCTCCATGCTTCAACCCCTTTCTGGGGTCAGTTCATTTTTCCCTGCCAAGCTGTGCATGAAAGGCAACTTCCAGGAAAAACAGCAAGAGGTGCAAACTACCCAAACCTGCCCTGGCTTTTCACAGACCTAGCCTTGCTGCCAGACACTGATTAGCAAGCAGCAGGGCTGTGGCAACAGCAACAGAATTTTGAGAGGTTCAAACCAGAGGTCCTAAACCTGCTGAGATAGCAGCTTATCCACCTGCAGCACTCACCATTTCATGTCCAAGACTCCCAGGAATGGGCAGATTCATCTGATACCCTAATATCATATCCTCATTTCCCAGGTGTTATGCCCTCTCACAGCTTTACAGAGTGCTTTGCTCCTGAAACTCTTTAGGAATAAATCCCTTAGAGCAACTACCCTGAGGGCCAAGCCCTCCACCACTATGGGTTTATGGGTTTCTGTCAGACAGTCCCAAGAGTCACTCTGCTAAGTGCATTCTCCATCAGCATCCTCTAGCCAGGCTGGCCATTAACCTGCTGCCACTAACAGTGCTGGCCTCTAATCACCCTTACAAAGTTGAATTCATTAATTGCTCCACCTCCTTGCCACCTAGTGTGCTTCTTGGTCCTCTCAGCCCACCAGTTTGCAGACTGCAAGTTCACACTTCTCCATCCACAGTGCTCTCAGCCCTTTCCAAGAGGCTTCTGTACATGAACCTGGCAACAACAGCGATTTCCTAAACACGGCCTTTCTCTTTCTTCCAGAAATCTCTCTCTCAGCAACCTTTCTTTGCCAAATGATCTTTGACTTCAAGCTGTAGGTCATAATGAATAGCTTGGCAGACCCCAATCCATTAGCGTCAGTTTGGCTCCTCATGCCTTTTGCCAGAAGAACATAGCTGTATTTATGACAATTAAAACATAACTGGCTTACTAGAAACATCCCCCCCAAAAAGAACATGTGTATGAATTGAGTTTGTTTAGATCAGGTCATCTTTCCTTGCCTTTCCAGTAAAGGCTGATAGAGAATTCCTACTACTGGACCCACAAAGTCATGTGGTACCACAGAAGCTCACCAGCCCACAGCAGCCCCCAGGAAGTGCTCTCCTGTTCTTAGGCTTCATGCCTGTAGTCATATAAAGGTTTTCTGGATAAAAAAGGCACTCACAGCTAACAACAAATTCCTAATCAGGTTCTTTTCTCATTTCTTTGTTAGAGAAAAATCATTATTTCCAAGGGTCTAAGTAATTCTGGATAATAATCATGAAATGTATGGCATCCCTCTTTGTTAGAGACTAGAGAAAATAGTTTTTTGACAAATACGAGGATGCAGTAGTTCCATTCAGGATTGTTTGGTTATCGAAAGCACCAGACTAGGACTCAAGAAAGATCAGCATAGCTGGCAGTAATGACAAAAAAACAGCTCTAAAGACAGCATTGTTGCCTTCTCTTCAGTCCTTATTTGTGTTACATGTTCTGCTGTCCATAAAGACCTGAGCAAACAACAAAAAATATATCCTGTCATGGAGAAAGGCCCATGAATGGAATGAAAGTAGCAGCAAAAAGCACTGGTTATAGCTATAAACATAACCTGACATGGTTTTTGTGCTCCAATCCTTTTTAGCCTGCAGGTACATCTTATCATGATGTTCATCTTCAGTTATGGTCCTAGGTATGGAAGTCTGTGCATTCACTAACCCTAATTAGTCTCCTGTGACACTCCCTAGTCTGGGGAATACTGTGAAGGACTCCAAGAAAAATAAATATATCAGCGTTAAAACTCAGTAAACACTAAGTGGAGAAGACAGGCCAGAGACAGGTGACAAGACCAATTCACATTCCATTCATAAGCTGATTATGCAGTTCTAATACATAGCTGTGAAATTTAACAGCAGCTCCTACTACCCTAAGTCATCTCTCTCTCGCCACTCTACTCCAGCAGATCATTTGTTGGGGAAGCTTCATGTGAATGGATATTCTCAGAAGAGGGCCCTGACCTGCAGTGTCCACTCCAGCTGGGAATCAGCCTGACAGAGCTTTAAATCATGACACAACTTCCATGTCCTCAGGCAGACCCTCTGCCCCCTAAAAGACAAATGATTCCCTCCAGCTAGGTTGTCCCAAAAGCCCAATGGGGATTTTATCCTTCTTAGGAGAACAGCTGTCACATGAGCAAGGAAGGAAATATTTAGCCTTTTTAATTAAGAAAGATAACTATTTCCATTCTGTTCTGTAGACCTCCCACATAACACAGTGCTGGGTGCACTTCTAACACTCTTGGTTAGCTAATAGCCAAAAAACCAGCAGTAATGTACACTAGAAGATCAAGACATAAGAGTAAACTCTCTTCTTTTGCAATATTAGCCTTTGAACATGTGAGAGGGTCTAAATCTTAGCAATTAATGACTCATTATTTAAAATTAAGGAAAAAAACCAGAATCCTTGCCCAATTTGTCAGCAAACAGTGAAGACTGCAAGTGAATACCATTTGCTACTGTTTACTGCAATAGGTGGAGTTAGTCTGCTTTCTGACTTTTCCCTTTTTTCAGCTTATTCCTTTCAAATCTTTCATAAAGTAGCATTTTGTAGTTTAGTTTTTTCTTGAGTTAGTCATTTGAACAAAGGTTGGAGGTTGCTGCAGTTTGTTGGATGGTTCCAATTAAAGGACATAATATGGAGGTTTCAAAATCACACAGGCAAATGTCAATTGGAAAATTCTTTTTTCTCTCTGAAATTTTGAATTTAATATCATTTCAAAATCTGGAAAACCTCTTCTCTGGTTTTCCATTAAAAAAATTACCAATATAGCCAAAAGGCAATGAATGGAATCAGAAGTGAGGAGGCTAAAGAAAAAAAAAGAGTACTGTATTTGCCAGCATCACTAGAAGTCTGTTTTAAAGCTAAGTTGCAACAGGAAAGGAGCTTTGATTTCAAACAGTGCTTTAAAGTGAAGGATCCCTTCCAACTGCTATTAACCAGCAGATCCTATTGTGATGGTAATGACACGTTGTGTGGGAAGTAGCGGTTTTCCTTGGACCCAAAGGGAAAGCTCATTGCCATGATTGATGTACCAGATGAGGGTCAAACCACATCATCACTAATTCTCACACTGCCCAATGCAGTGGGATTGGGTTACTTCAGAATCTAAGATTTCCAAAGTTTGTTATGATTATTCAGTTGTAGCGGTGAAAATAATATCTCACAAATTCAATGTATTGTCTCTTAAGAGGATGTCACTAGTATTTCAGTTACTTTTCACTTGTGGGCAACAAGTTCCACAAAATTCTCTTTGCAGCTACCATATCACAGTAGTGGGTGGTCTTATCTGGCCAAAGCACAAGCCAAATATTTGATAGCTCAGAAAGTTCTTGAATTGTTGCTCAAAGAGGAAGTGCAGAGCAGCTAATGATGAAACTCAGATTCATCAGCCCTTTTTACTCACATGTCCATGTTTGGCTCTTGAGGGTTTAATCTCACTTACAGAAAAGATAACTTCTTGGAGAAGCACTTTGCAGAAGCAGCATGACCAAAAGATAGAAAACATTTTTTCTGAGCTTGTTTCTTTTCTTTCCTTAGATAAAGATTATAAAGACACTTACACCTTGTTGGTGCATATTTTAAACCTAGCTTCTTCACTAATGAACTTAGGAGAACTAGTGATGACTTCAATTGCAGGATCAAATCCCTCACTCTGCTTCAAACTGTCTCCTTCTACTTGGCAAAGCATCCAAAGTCTATGACAGTTGAATGCATGCTTAAAACACTTTTTTTTTTTTGAATGGACAGATGCAGAATTGTGTTCAGATTGTTAAACTATAGAACTAGGAGCCTTGCACACTACAATGTGCCATGTGTCACCTATACCTTTCACTTTAGCTGAAGGAGCCTCCAGTACTAACAAACCTCTGCTATTTAACACATCAGTTTTCAACCTGAAACAAACATCAAGGAGCAGGTCAAACTCACCCACCAAAATACAAGAAAAAGTATAAACACTTCTTGAAAGACAAAAATCTTCATTTGTAATCAGATGATGCAAATTTGCATCAATACAAGTGTAATTTTGAATTTAATGATGCAAGTCCACCTAATTTTTGGTGATCCACCATTTGCATGAATTGGACAGGCTGAAAAAACAATAAAATTAATGGGTTAGATGTGTTCCTCCTGCTTTGTTTCACTTCTCCTATGCCACTTCCTAATTAAAATATGAAACATGCTGTAACAATCAATGGCAAGTTTATTAAGGTTAAGATGCTCAGTGTTCTTTTTTCCTAATGCAATTCCATTCACATTTGGTAGAAAATTTTTCCCACAGCTACATCATATGGTGCTTAAAATCCACATATATATGGATTTTATATATAATACCAGTCTTAGGAATATATTCTTTTTACCCTGAAACAATTCATGCAGATACTTAAAACCAGATCTTGAATTCTGGATATGAAACTTTACATTTCCCTTCATAAGATTCCAATGGCAAGAACTTCTGCAGTTTGCCAACACCATTGGTTGAATGAATCCAAAACAGATACTCTGCTACACAGCACAAAAATCAGACACTGTCCCTCCTCAAATAATACCACACAAGGGGATTTTTTGCAGTGGGAATAATGCTTCATTGGTCTCCAACACTTGGTTCTCTGCCATTGTGGAATTGAATTAAATCAGTCCCAGGTCACAAATAATTGAGTTAGACAGTGTCTGCTCTTCTAAGTTGTTAAAGGACATTAGGCCAAAAGTAGACAACTTCATTTCTACTTCCTTACCAGAGTCTTCACTTATGGGAAGCCTAGGTTTGTGCAAGCCAGGGCTTTATGCTTTAGAGCAACTGCAATTTGGTGCTGCGTTGGAAGAGGTCTGAATTCAGCACTTACAGCCTCTCTGTTATTAACCATTATTAACAGAGCTTTCCAGAATAGGTTCTACTTTATGGAGTAGTGAGTTTTTTCAGTAGCTATCCCAGAAAATCAGTTACAGTTCATTTCACCAGTACCTTATGGCTTTGAACGTACTTAGATTCCAGCTTCAGGTAAAGTGTCAAACGGAGACAAAGTTTTCACCCATATTTTCAAAGCACTGGGAGGTCTCACTAATTATTATTTTACCTTTTCTCTGAAAATTATTCTCTGATCATTTAATTTAATGAAAATTTTCTTTCTGAATCAGAATTTAGTGTGTGTCCTAAACCACTAAATCCAAAAAACCTTATGCTGTTGATATTGTAGAGATTTCCAGTTAAAAGTGAGACATTACATCCCAGCTCTGCTATAAATGATGAACTCTGAAGGAATAGATGTGAAATTCACAGGCAAACCCCAAAATGTTTGGGTGAGAATAGGAATACTGTTAGATTTGGTTAATCATCTGAGTCTAAAATGAAGAGAGAAGTCAGAGGTTTTGCTAAAAAGGTGCTCTTTAGAATAAGAGTTAACACTCTTTGATCTAATCTTCACTTAAATGTAAAAGCTGAATCCTGGCATTGAGAGTAGTTACTAGAAAGGAAAGAAGTAAGGTTAGCAGTAGTACCTTTGCTTAGTATATTTTCTAACAGCACGAACTCTGTAAGTATTGCTATATATGAGCAAGTACTTATGAAAAGGATTCTTCTCAGATTTCAGCTATTTCTGTCCTTCTGTTAAAGTGCCAGGAAAACAGACCACATAAGATGACTTTCATTACTTCTGGTTGAGAAGAGACTTGGAAAACATGAAAAGAAAAGATTTAACTCTAATTTGTTAGCAAGGTCCAGAAAAAGCCTTATGACAATTAAAAAGTTATAGCAGAGTGATTCAGAAAAGAAAGAGGTGGTACTTCTAAATGAACACAAGTGGTCAAGCCAATCAGACAGGCATGGGAAGAGCCAAGACTTCTAACTTTAATGTTTCAACTGTATTTCTTTTGACATTAGGATTGCCAATACCTGTGCAAGAAATTACTTATACCACTATTCCACTCCTTATTTCCTCTTTTTCCCTCTTTCTTCTCTTTTTCTTCTCTCAGCACATACAGGTCAGCCCACACAACTGCTTAATTCAGGGAGGCATAGATGTGTTCTAGCCAGTGTCCCTGTGTAACCCCATGTCCTTATGCAACCTGATCAGCATCAGAAGAGACAGCAGGAGTGACAGCCTCATGTTGGAGCATGCCCATGATTTAAGGAGAAAAGGTGGAATAGCATGTAAGAGTCCTAAATCCTTGCTTCAAGGCAGGCTGGGTTAGCCTGGCACAGGCCAAATGAAAACCAGCCCTAAGAATCACTGCTTGCACCTCAAGGAGGCTGAGGAAGTCGGGGTTATCAAACCTACCTCTAAACACTGCTTGGTAAGAAAGAAAGGAATACCATCAGAGATGTAAAGTTGGCATGTCAGAAAATGCACCAAGAAAAGGTATTTTAATAACTGTTCCTTCACTTTCCTATAATTATCATCTCTTATAGGAATCAGATGTACAGGTCTGGGAGAAATGCCTGGACAGCAAATATTATTTCTGTCAACAGATTCAGGAAAAAATAAGCAAGAGGATTTTCTCTTTGTCTTTTCCAAAGTAATCTTTATTTCCTTGCTCAGCAAGAGAAGAATAACCAAGGAGATGTTGAAAAGTGAGAGGCATTTGTTTCAGCCATTGCAATCTCAGTAGTTCGTATAAAGGCATCAATGAATGTAACAAAAGGCACTTAATTCTTCACCCCCTTGCTTTGAAATTCAGGATCTCATTTCCCAAGGAACAATGCTTACTATTACCCAAAGACTTGGTCTAATAGGGCAGGTATTTACCTAGTACAAGATAGGAAGTTTGGCTATTTTGTCAGCTGGCTGTTTCTGTGCTCCCCAGAACAATTCAAATCATATATTCGGCAACAGCTTTGTCCCAGAGGCACACCAATATCTGCACAAGATACTACTTGTTCCAACCAAGCTAGATATTGATACACTATCACAACATTTTCTGCCTTACTGATTTATATTTCCCTATTTATGCTAATTCTACACAACAAAACCCACAAAAAAACTACTCCAAAACTCCACCACATTACACCCCACATTTGCACTGGCTGCTCTGTAGCAGAGACAAGCTTAAATGGTCTTGTTTTTTCCTACTGGTACCTAAAGCACCCCAAAGAGTAGCTCAAACCAAACCCTGAAAGTCAAAACTGCAACTTCACAGTGTCTCTGGCAAACTATGCACAGTAAAACATTTAAAAAACAAACAAAACCCAAAACATACATTACCCCCCTCCTTTTCTTAAGCCTTTATAACAGTTACAAGTGATAAGAAGAGGAAGACAGATCCTCAAGCTCTATGAGAAAGATTCCTTCTTTCCAACTTGTCTATTATAGCTTTCCAGAGAAGAAACTCTAACACGTACAAGAAAAATCAGTAAGATAGCGTGGCAGAGAAGACTCTTGGTACTTGTAATTGCCACAGGTCTCCTGCTAAAAGTGAGAGATCATTGAGCTATGGATAATAGGAATGTGAAATAGGAACTAAATTATAGTTCAAGAGAAATCAATTTATTTCTATCATGTTCAAAGGAAATCAGCATTCACAAATCTTTAGTCAGGTCATTTCCCTAAACTAAAGCAATCAAAAAAATCATGATACATAAGTTATTCATCACAGTTCAGTCAAGAAAGGAAGAGACTTAAATCCTAAAGCAAAACCTGCCAACACAACTTTGGGTTCTGAAGAGAGAAAAAGTGAGAGAGTCTCTAGTCTCTGCATGATTCAAGCAAAGCATGTGAACGACCATTCCTCTTGCTATTTCCCAGGAAATCACTTTCCATTAGAAAGTGAAGAAATAAAATACACACAACCTAAATTTAGGAGAAAGAGCAGAGGCAGCAGGAATGGCATTTCAGCTCTGTGCTGTGGCATCAATCCCTCAGCATCAAGTTCAGGAAATAAAGCTCATCTTTCACTCACCAGAAGACAGCAGGCAGTTGAGTAGAGAGGACAGAGTGAATTATGGACAGCCTCCCATTGTCATAGGTGGGACTCTGAGAACCATGAGCCAGATGGGGTGAGAAGATAGAAATGTAAGGTGAGGAGTTACTGCAGAGCAAAGAGGGTGTTCCTGCATCCCAGAAAGTTTGGATTACTGGGGTTGCCTCTAGCTGAGTTGGGGAACTACCTGAATGTGTTAATTCTCTGCCAACACCCCTGCACCTCACTACCAGAATAGGCTGTTTTTCTCTAGAAAAGCAGGAATTCAATTATGGTTCCTTACAATCTGAGTAGCGCTATCTTCCATCTCCACAAAGCTGTCAGATGGCCAAATAACAAGGGGTAGAACAATACCACTGAAGTTCCAGGAGAAAGAATACAACTGGGCAAGGCTGAGGCTAAAAACTAACAAGTGCCACTTTCTTTTCTGAAGCTGGTTGCTGTTAAGGCACAGTAAATCCTCTCATGCTGTCAGGGTACAGAAGACCACTGGGCATCAATTGAGTTCAGCTGGTAACAACCTCCCTCTACTTCCTACAATGACCATGAGAGCAAAAGGCAGGGTCTTACCCATGTGTTGACTATAGACAGCGGTGTTCACCCCTCAGCCACGGTCCAATCTGTACCTGCAAGTGTGAAAGCAGAGGAAGAAGCACCACCTCCTTAAGAAGAAGGCAGAAACAGCAATGTATCTCCAATGGGAACAAATGTATGTCATCAGCTCTGATAGTGGTTGATAAGGACATCCTTCAATGGATAATATCAGGGGAATAAAAAATGTAAGCTCTTTACCTCAGTCCAAAACTGAGCATAAATGAAGGCAGCAAGAAATCAGCAACAGTTGCTCTGAGATTTCCCTTTCTGTAGGAAATAAAAGCACTATTTCATAAATGTTTACACCTACCTGTCTGATTTCTCTCTGGTGACTTTGTGGGAAAAGAATTGAAACTTTCTTGATCCTGAAAGGCCATCTTGGGCGAACCTCATCCTTGTTAGCAATGAGGCAAATCCCAGAAAAGCAGGAGAAAACCCAGGACATCAATCTTTGGGAAGGGCAGATAAGCAAGAAGGGCATGTCAGTGTATAGGTACTGAATTCTGTTCCTGAAACAAACAGGAAAATGTATTCCTATTATCTCTAACCCTTCAAAGACCAAAAAATTCCTTATTTCTGACACCATCTTATTAGGAAAACTAGAAGATGAAGAAAGACATTTTCCTTAAGAGAGATCTTGAGATTTTTCCTCAAGAAAGATTCAGGGGTGGTTTGGCTTGAACATTAGGAAAAATTTCTTCACTGAAAGGGTTGTTAGGCATTGGAACAGGCTGCCCAGGGAGATGATGGAATCACCACCCCTGGAAGTTCCTTCCTACCCCTACCATTATGTGAGGTGCAGTGCTGAAAGCCAACATGCTCATGCCAGCAGGGAGCTTCTCCATGGTGGGGCTGGCTCTCTGCAGCTGCTTTCCAGCCCCTTCCTTCTTCTGGCTACAGCAAGAGGCCCAGATCTCTAATAAGACTTTAGTCTAATTGGTATAAGTGATTTATAAGCACAACGAATCCAAGTGGTTTCCAGATGACCACCACTATACGTTCTTCAGATCAAGAACACTCTGCTCCAATACCACCCTGCTGGGTCCAGAGATTCCAGCCTCTGAGAGAACAGCTTCTTTTGGCTTCAGGGAGCTTTCAATCAGATTCCGTCACCAGAGGGTTGAGGATAGAGGGAGATCATTTAATTCTTTTCTAGGTTCAACTTTGATGCTTAAGGCCCTGAAACATGTTGCTCCTTCTACTGATGTGTTTATAGTTCTGAAGTGTTGATATCTAAATAGTCATTAGTCAAGTAAAAAAAGAAATTAAAACCTACCAGCAGTGTCCTACAGTAGCCTGAACAGGTTGTAGACTGAACAACTGAAAGCAAAACAAATGGCTTTTGGCACCTAACCTGTGAAGTAATTTTCACTCATTTCAAAAGTAGGAGAGGAGGAGAAAAAGGAAATAGGACAGGCTGGGCTCAGTTCTGGGTGCTCCACAGAGACCTAATGATCACCTCCCTGTTGCCCCCCGGGTTAGCCTTCACAGATAGGTCTGGTGTTTTCCTCTGTGGCTCTGTGAAGGACAATTCTTCTGCTTTGGCAGATAACCAAAATGTTGCATAACTGGGGAGAAATCTAGCGTGCATCCCCGCGCTGCGAGGATCATGTTCAAGCCATGTGGGCTGCCCTCCAGAACAGCAATGTCAATCAAGCTGCAGAATGATGATTCCTTTCCATGAGGAGGAAAACAGGGAAGGGAGAGAAAGCAGCTTTTTTCCCTCTTTTTTTTTTTTTTTAATGCTGTACACTCAGAGCAGGATTTCACTGCCATCACAAGCAAAAAGAAAAGTGACCTCTGGCATGACAAGAACAGGTAGAAGGGACTTGGCACAAGATCTGCTTTGCTAAAGGCAGGATTCTGCATCAGAAGTGACCAAGCGAGAAACATATTCCTGAAGTCTGAACTGTCTCAGACTAAGCTTAATGAAAATGTTGTGTCATTCTTCTGACAGACCTGTCCACCAACTGTTTGATGTAATTATGTGAAGAAAAACATCCATACTCAAAAAACCCCAAAGCATAAATTCACACAAGTTTAGGTAGCATAAATTGATCCCACTAAAGAAGCCAAAGTCAAGAAAGCCTTTAACATAGAGACAGAATAGAAGGAACCTAAAGGTTGTGTTAACTGGTATCCAGAGCAAAGCAGTTGCAGATGTATTTCCTCTAAAGGACACACCAAACTGCCCATGAGCCTCTCTTCTACAGAGCAGCTTCAGCTTTACCATTTCACACATAAAAGGGTTTTTTCAGATAGGATTTTCAGGGTTAGATGAGCCAAAGTTTGAACAGTGCTCCATTGATCACAGCTCGACTCTTCTGCTTTGGAACATTGAATATTACATTTCCTGGACTCCTGTGATCAGGTGTCCAAGGCTGTGGTTAGCTTGCTTGAATCGTACGCCATTCCTCTTTGTGGAATAAGTGGCTGTGGTTTGCTGACTAAGCCATTTGCTGCTATAATCTGCCTTTGTAAAGGAAAGTTCAGTTCCATAGCTCAGCTTTCAGTTCTTGTGGATGTCAATAACACAGAAGGAAAGTTCCTTTGCTGGATATCATTCCCTGAACACAAACTCAATGGATAAACTGCAGCCTTGTCACTGTGAAAAACTATGATAAAACCAGAATTGAGTTCAGAGGCTGTTGCTTCACGCAGTTCTCCTATCAGTTAGCTCTCCCCCCACACCTCTTACTCTATTTTTTTAGCATTGGATTCAGTACTTAGGCTAACAAATGTTGCCAAGAGACTGGAGGCAGCTGCCTTCCAGGTAACCCATGTGCCAAGTGCAGTGCAGACATCAGCAATGCAGGCTCACCACTGGGGCACATGAAAACAGGCCAGAAGATGCAGCATCTTGTGGTTCAAAAGTGACACTGATATCATGCTACTGCAGTTATGAGAAGTGACAGTATACCACCCCAAATTAGGGTGGTGATGCCAGCAGTATTGTAGAGTACCCTCTTTTCTGGATAGATAACGTGGCATTATTTCACCCGAATTGCAATGCTGCATGGAGGCAGTGCTTTTAAGGCAGTTTTCAGCTGAATTTCAAGATTCAGATGTACCTACACTTCTTACTACAGGATAATATAGACTCCCAAGTTCCAGCTTCATGAACAAAAGCTTACAAAGACTTTTGAAAACCTAGCTCCTTGACAGGGACTTGGGGACTAACTCAGGGGCTTAAGCCTGAAATTCTTGACCTTGACATAAACGAGATTTTCAAGTCATCAAAAAGCACTTCCATTTGGGAAATAAAACATCCAACAGTAACAATGGACAGCAGACCAAGACCGTTGAGCCCTTGCTTCTTCATGGTCAGTTTAGGGTGCTGATTTAAGATAAACTTGGCCTAAATCACCATGTAATCTGCAGCTTCCCTTTTCAGGGCTTGGGTTTATTGCTCATTTTTCTTTCTGTCTCCCACTGTTGACAGTGGAAGATTATGTAGCTGAAGTCATACAGATGCCTATATACTTTTCTCAGCCAGGTTTTAATTCATAACACACAGGAAAAGAGAAAGCCAGTGAAGTGGACAAACTTTGTGATCTCTTAACCATACTTTCTGCCTGTTTCTCCTCTTGTCCCTTTCTGCTTCCCAAAATCCACCAGCACTTTCAAGTTTTATAATAGCAGAAGAGCTCTCCAGCTTCTTTAAACATAAAACTTGTCCCACTTGTATGGAATGATCTTGCCTTGCCAATTGTATTAAAGAAAAAAATAAATAAAATGTATTTTTAACTCTCTTGCCCTCTTCGTAACTTGTCTTGAGCTTGCACATCACAGGATCGAGCCCCTTCATAAGTCTTGAACTGATGTCAAAGATCTCTGTATGTGCCAATCATGGGCCCTCCTAACACTCCTATACAATGCTATGCTAACTATAACCAGGTTTTCATACCTAACTACAGTTAAAATTCAATGACTTTTATGAATTTTCAGCTTTTATCCCCTCCCTGTCCAACCATGAACCCTTTTTCTAGGATGAGACATAAAGGGGCTGAGGTTGAGGGTTGTTTTTTCCTAATTTTCTTCTTTTTTAAGCTAGACTAGATATTTCCAAGACACTCCAGCTTTTTTTCTTGGACATCACTTACTTGGAACACCAGAATTCTTATCCTGAAATAAATCTACTCAGACTAGCTTTTAGAGATGTGTTAATTGCCTCAAGTAATTTGGCACACAGGTAATTGAAGGCAATTAGTGTAAAAAGAAAAATGGTCCAAGCCTAGGCAAATTATGGTTGTCCAGACAAGTAAAAACATCACAATTGACCTTGACTTTGGCTGATGAGATTTTCACAGCTACAATTCCTGTGGTCTTTCACTCATCTTACATTTGATTTCCTTGGATGTAAAGGGCAAGCCCACAGGTAGGTAAGTCCCTTACGGGAATAACCTTGGATTTGAAGCAAATAGAAAAATTTGACTTGGAGTTAATTTGGAAAAAACCCACAAGAGAGAAGTGAAAAAAAATGAGAAGGAGAATAACTACTTAAAGATCTTCTGGGGTAGAGTGACAGGAAGAAACTCTATTACTTGAACCTTGGAGTTGGGGGGGGCGGGGGGTGTCTCTAATAAAATCAAGCTGAAGAACCACTCACTTAAGAGTAAAATTTTCATCAAGAAAACTGTGGCAAGTCCGGAAATACACAGAGAGATTGCCATAGCTGGCAGATCAAGCAATCAGTAGAGGCTGTAATAAGACTAGACTGGTTTTAGTTACTCAAGAACTTGAAATAAAATAGAAAGTGGCTAACAAGTGGTCAAACCCCTGGCAGCCAGGTATTTTTGGAGTGTGGTGTAATGTTCCAACTAAACCCTCAAGCATAACTGCTGAAGCAGTGCCAGGGATGTCTTTATAAGCAAGCAGGAGGTAGATCATTCATACCAAGCTGGGACTTGTCTCAGTGATTCATGGCATGAAAATTACCAAAGAGAATCTTATAACCTAGATAAAGCGTATCTTCAACTCAATAAATTAACACTCATGAACTATCAAGATGGCATATTGCTAATACGAGAACTCAGCTAATTCAAGAGCAGTAGCACAAAATCCAAATCCTCCCCAAAATGTGAACAATGACCCATTCAGCAATGCTGGAAAAACTTTGCTCCTACGTCAGTGGAGCATTACGTCAGAGTTAGCAAGCTGCACTTGGCCAGCAGAATGATGTTTTAATACCTTGAACTATGAGTTATGAGAGAGTGTGAATGGAAACCAAATAATTTCTTACAGAGCCTTCAAGTATGGAACAGTGAAACAGTCCAGGAAGGAGTGAAAGAGGCTGTGTGCTTTTTCTTGCTGACCCTGAACTAAGAGTTGCTGAATGTAAGGTCTCACTTCAACTGCGTCATCAAAAGTTCAAAGGAAAGGTTATGAATAGGAGGAATTGATTT
>VWZO01018705.1:363223-378008 GCA_013396975.1 Bucco capensis | reverse complement strand
CCCCCCCCCATCTCTCTCATGAAGAAATAATTCCTGGGTTGTGATATAGCCCTTCACCAACAGAGTAATATTTCATTTCTGAGACTACTGGGGAAACCTGTACCCTTTTTATCAGCTCTTGTACTCATGACAAATCAGATCCATCCTGAAATGAGCAGGCAACAACCCTAAGTAACTTTGTGAATCTTGATGCTTTTGCCAGTGACATCTTCTGCAGTCTCCATTTAAAACTGCTTTTATACACAATCTACCAGTCACACATTACCAGCATCTACTGTTAGAAGAATACCTATATCATAAACCTAGAGTTTTACCTAATACATCCAACAGTCTTCTATACCAAGTGTAAGAAAAGGTTTCCAAGGGGAAAATACCTTCATTTGCCACTTTTGTACAACTTTACTATCCAAACCAGCCCAGCTCAGGTTCAGCACATGGATTTTGAATGCTGTGCATTCAGTCTTCCCTCAAGTTCAATGAGGCACAAGAAAGTGACATGTTTTCCAGAAGCTCACGTGACTTATCCACTCTCAGTGCAGATGTATAGAATCATTAAGGTTGGAAAAGACCTCTAAAGACCAAGTCCAACCATCTACCTATCACCACCATGCCACTAAAACATTTCCCTAAGTACCACATCTAAGTGGTTTTGAACCCCTCCAGGGATGGTGACTCCACCACCTCCCTGGGCAGCCTGGGCCAATGCCTAACAACCCTTTCAGTGAGGAAAGTTTTCATAATATCCAATCTAAACCTCCCCTGGTCCAACTTGAGGCCATTTCCTCCTGTACTATCAACTAGTAACCCAGGAGAAGATACCAACTCCCACCTCACTCCAGCCTTGTTTCAGGTAGTTGTAGAGGGAGATAAGGTCTCTTCTGAACCTCCTCAAGCAGCTGATGTGCTGTCAGTGCCTTCCCACATGCAAGGAGAAGGAAAATATCACATTGATCACTACCATAAATCAGGTTCCTGTCAGCTTGATTAGGTTTGCTTACACTAGTAAACAAACATTTGATAGCTGAGGGGGGAAACCTGCAAGTTAATCAGCTCAAGAGTCTGAAACAAGAGTCCAGGCAACAGGAATACCTCCCTTATCCCTTCCAGTTTCATATCATAGTCATTTTAATTACTCAAATTTGGGAATTTTAAACCAGCATCAGGTCCACTTCACAGGTGAACTTTGGCTCTGCTGGTGTCAGAGCCAAGTGAGTTAATATTGCTTTCACCTCCCCAAATTTCTGAGCAGGAAAAGGAGGATAAGCCAGATTAGAATCTTCCTGCCCTCAATTGGGTTTGTTTCTTCATTTCAATGGCATGAACTTGTGCATCCTTCTCAAGCCCTGGCTCTGTACAGGTGCTGCTGCAAGTCAGCCTGGAGAACTGCCGTCATGCCAGGTGAGATAGGAAGAGGAAACAATTCAGCTTTGTTTGAGGTTTGGCATTTTGTTTCTTTCTATTTGCCAACCCTGGCAGCTCAATGCAAATAGATTTGGGAATGGAGACTGCGTGATGTGAAAGTAAGAGAGCAAATAAAGGTGATATTTTCCTATACTAGGTTTTCTCCTAGCAAACTTCCTAGACCTTTCTTGCAGCCTTCAAGGAATCAGCTGACAGACATGCCACCCCCAAATGGCCCTGTGGATAATGCTGGAATCCCTGGGAGCAGATCAGTTATCAACTGGTGGAGAAGTTTTGCAGGTCTACATAAAAAGGCACGAGTTGGCTCAGTGGTCAGACTACTCATTCTTGTCTGAGGAGAGGGAAAAGAGAGAGGTCTAGCATCCCTCCTCTCTTTTTACATTTGGAGTATAATCATCTTTTTACTCTCACAATTGCTTCTGAGATTAGTTTATTATTGCAGGTACTGCAATCCCATCCTCTTCTAGTAACATTTGTTCCCTGCAACCTCTTGCACAATCCTCCTGTTTCTTTGCTTCCCACTTCAGTTGCTTGAATTACTGCTTTTTTTTGTGGGTTGAATTATATATTATTTTTCATTCCAATAGAAAGGATTTAGCTATTTCCAAGAATGCAGTTTTTAGTGAGGAGCAGAAAGAAACTGTTTAGGTTGTGTTTGTCCAGATAGGAGTTTAGCAGCCTTTCTTACCATAGCTCCTTTTGTGATCCCCACAAAAAGCCACTCAAATTATGACCTTTGGAATATCAGGTAAGCCTTTTATTTGTAGCTTGTCAGGGATAGTGAGAAGTTCTGTTTAACTCATTTTCTGGATACCTAAGTTGAATGCTGATGTTTGAATTACATCAGTGCTAGTCACATCTGACTGCAGCGATCCTGCATTGCATAGATCAAGCTAATTCCTAGGACTTGGAAAAGAAATCAGGTCCTGGGCATCTCAGATTTCCCTAAAACAAATGGATACATTTAGCTTAATCTCTCTGCACATCAGTTTCCAGGATGCAAAGCAGAGATAACATTTCCTTTGTTCCACTCACATGGTGAGAAAAAGAGTTCTTGAAACAATTTGAAAATCACTGGCAAGAACTGTTTTAAAAGAAAAAACAACTTTTGAGGAAATTAGCAATTCAATATTTGAAGCACAGCCTGGATGCAGGAAATGAATCTGAATAACAGTAAAAAAATACCTTAAAATTAATTGTGACTAACTGGAAACTCCAAGAATATTATCCATATCTTTGCATTATTCATGTCATGAGTATGCAGAAAAAGAAAAGCATGTGATTAAGTAATTCTTTATCAATCTAGATACATAAAGGGACTGACTTCAGTTGATGCTGACAGCCTTACAGAATGGCACTTCCTACCATCTGAGTTACTTGGCTACACAAACTTCTTCACAGCCTATAAAAGCACAGAAAGTTTCTCCATATGCTTTACACTGCTGAAACTGGAGACCACAGGCAAATTTGGGTTACTGTAGTAAGCTCTGTAGAAAAGTAACCAAAATCTCTAATGAGTGTACTAATAAGTGTCACTACAAGCATAAAGTGATACCAAGACCACAAAGACATATTTTCCTCTCATTTCTTCACCTCCTGATTTTAAGTTTATTATTTCTTTACATTTTAACAGTCACCACTTTGTGACAAAGAACAGACTCAACTTAGAATCATAGAATTGTCAGGGTTGGAATGGACCTTAAAGTTCATCTAGTTCCAACCCCCTACCATAGGTAGGGACATGTCCCACTAGATCAGGTTGCTCAGAACCCCATTCAGCCTGGCCTGCAAAACTTCCAGGGATGGGGCAACTGTTCCAAGGACTGGGCAACCTGTGCCAGTGTCTCACCACCCTCCTGGGGAAGAACAACTTTCTAAGGTCTAATCTAAATCTACCTTCCTCAAGCTTGTATCCATTAACTTCTAGTAACTACAGTTAAAGATGGTTTAATTAAATGAACAAAAAAAGTCTATCAACATCTTGGTAAAAAGTAGTGCAGGTGTTTTGCCCAGTGCCAGGAGAAAGATAGACAGATGTACATTAATATATTGATTTTGTCATTTGTTGTACAGCTGAATAGAAGCAGTTTCAGCCCATTTTTACTTCTATACTGCTACAGTCATGCCCACAAAGTCAGAGATCTTCAGTTACCTACAGGCAAGCCCAAAAAAATAATGTGTTTCTCTACTGCTTTTTGTATTCCAAGCCATTGTGCAAAAGCCACAGCAATATATCAGCTGAAATCACTATTGTCTTCACTACAGTGACCTGTGTCTTCACAGTCATTAAGGTTGGAAGAGACCTCCAAGATCATCAAGTCCAACCATCTACCTATCACCACCAAACTGCTTAGACTGCTACTAAAAGCTATGTACTGGATTAAAGAGACTAGTATTTTTCTAAGCCTCTAGCTCAGGTGATTTGTGGCTTTTATAGGTAATAAAACTATCAATTCATGAACTAAGCTCCACTATAAACACTTTTTTTTTTATACACACATAGGTAAGATACTAAGTACTGCTGAAAATTCCACTTGCCATGAATTCAGCTTCAGATTGTTTTTGTCAGAGTATTTTTCATATGTCTGAAAAGAAACAGTCCAAAATGTCTCCAACTTCTACATCAATGCACTTGGCTAGTTTGAAGTCTAAAAACCCATAAGCTTCTCAGTGGGGTAGGGCACAAACAGTATTTTTACTGTGCCTGGTTATGAGCAGATAGTGTAACGGGCTGTACAGGTGACTAAAAGCTGCTTATTCCTTGGAACGGCAATTGCAGAACAAAATTAGTTTGTCAAACATATTATGAGGCAGGAGGAAAATGAAGGGGAAGGCAAGAAAGAGGAGTAGATGACAAAACTAAGGGCATTTCTAAGGAATAAAACTCCTTGGTAAAACCCTGGCTGATGTTTTTTAAATAGACCAAAATAAGAAAGAAAATACAGTCAGGGAAGAAAAGTAGGAGTGAAAGGGGATTTAGAAGCTCAGAACATTTGGTGAAAATCAGAGATGGACTGCAACCAAAATGCTTGATCCAAATACATCTGAAATTTGGAGGACACTTGATAGCTTGAACTGGACTGGAGTTCTACAACCTTGCTGTTTTATAACGGACTTGTAGCCAAACTCCGCTTCAAACTCTGGGACAGTTTGAGATCCTGAATCTTCCCTCCCATGTCAGCTGGAAAACTTACATGAACACAACTGTTGAAAAAAACAGCATTGTGAGCCAGGTTTCTACTTTCATCACTTCAACCTCCAGAGTTGCTGCAGGCCGCAACCTTCATCTGCTGGAAATAGCACGTGAGGTTTGACCTGGGCACCTCGAACTCCTTTCTGCAGCGCTCAGAAGGTGGTTTTATTGCGAGCTACTCTTTCCAGCACTTCAGTCCCTCCTACACAGTTCAGTAACCACTTAATTTATATATTCTGCCTGAAGCACTCCCTCTGGCTTCATAATCCAGCCTCTCAAATGAAGAAAACGTACATGAAGGCGGATACAGCCCTTCCCAGGCCACTTACTCAGCTCTAGGCTGCCTGCTGGCATGAAAGCACTCGTAGCCAGCTTGCTGTCCGGGGGCAGGCTGAGGTGTTGGATGAATGTCAACCCCTTGCTGGGCTCTCCAAGAGGCCACCTTCCCACCACCACACAGACACCTTGGTATATCACAATGTTTCCACTCTCTTCCCTCTATTGGATCCCATTTTTGCCAGGTCACTCTGGAAGGTTTTATGTTGGAATCGGCTTGCTTGCAAACAGGTTTTATTATACTTACAGGGGAGAGGAGATGAAGGAAGGGTTGAAACAAGTAGTTTACGAGCACTAGAGATAATGAAGCCTCATTTCCTACTCACTGCTTTCTTGTGGAAAGTTCAAATAGCTCTTTAGGAAGATGTAATCTCCAATTCCATTTCCCCCCTCCCCTGTGATTTTATTGTTTGTGATGTCTTCTGTGTCCTGCAATTTCTCTGATGTGTGCTATGGGAAAGCTCAGACCACTGCCCTTTCCCTCATGGGGATATTGGAAGGGTTACTGCTCTTTCCAGTACCTTAACAACTCTATCAAAGAGTAGTTTTTCCTGAGCTCCTAGCTCTAAGACGCTCACAGTTAACTACCTAATTCTGAGTAGCTATTTGTACATAAATCAGTAAAATATATACTAATACAGTGCCTTTTCCCAGTAAATAACTTATTGTACTGCCACAGCTTTTTGCCTCTGTATGTAGGAGTGGAAAACAGATTTCCTGTGGTTTTTAGAATGTTTACAATCTCAACAAATTTCACTGAAAATTGAAGTATCAGACCTTTCCCACAAGTAAGAACTCTGAGCTTTCCAACCGGCATTATCAAGAGGTTATCAATTTTTTAAACCAATAATGTCACCTCTGAGATTTTCTTCTTTTAGAATATAAAGCGTCCAAAATTGCCAAAAATTTCTTTACTGAAAGGTTGTTAGGCATTGGCCCAGGCTGCCCAGGGATGTGGTGGAGTCACCATCCCTGGAGGGGTTTAAGAAACATATAGATGTGGGACTTGGTTTAGTGGCATGGGGGTGATAGGTAGGTGGTTGGACTTGCAGATCTTAGAGGTCTCTTCCAACCTCAATGATTCTGTGATTTTCAGAAAAAATGGACACATTCACTTTTTTGGCACACTTCAGTTTCAGCAAGAGGCCCATCAGAGACTTATGGGGGTTCCTCTGCAGTGTAGGGTAGTGTCACTATCCTGTACCTCCTTCGAGGTCCTGGTAAGATTAATCCAGGACCAGAATCTTCAGGCAGATTTTCCCACAGAAGATAGCTGAAAGGTGAAGCCAGGCTGATGCTTTATATAATCATAGAACAGTTACAGCTGGAAGAGACCTTGAAGAGCATCGAGTCCAGCCTTTGTCCTAGCTCTGTCAACCGGCTAAATGATGCCTCCCAATGCAACATCTACCCATCTCTTAAACACCTCCAGGGATGGGGACTCAACCACCTCCCTGGGCAGTCTGTTCCAATGGCTGACAACCCTTTCAGGAAAGAAATTTCTCCTAATGTCTAGCCTGAACCTCCCCTAGTGCAATTTACATCCATTTGCCCTCGTCCCATCACTCTCCACTAGGGAGAACAGACCAAGAGAAAGAAAACAAGCTGATAACTTGCAGCCTGTGATGTTCACATGAAACACAAAGGACCTGAGAATTTAGATTGCCCAGAGAGGTTGTGGATTCTACTTCTCTGGTGCTTTCAAAACCTGGCTGGACATGTCCATCCTGCTTTAGGTGAATGTTTGAGCAGAGGGATTGGACTAGATGATTCCCAGAGGTCCCTTCCAACTCCCATCATTCTGTAAGGGCTGTAGATGACTTTATTCTACTACTTAGTCATTCCATCTACAGCAAATAAACAACAAAAGTAGGACTCCAAGACAGTATATTTAACTGTGGAACAGAAAGGGTCTTAGAAGAATAATCTACATCAGGGAAAAAGTAAATAACTTTTCCTTTTTAGTTTTTTTCTTTTCATATAATATGTACACTGTTCCTTGCAATAGTATGCAAGCTATCACAATGTGAAACAAGGTTGCAATTTGCCATTGCCTCCCCCCGCCCCTTTTTTTTTAAATTATCACCTTCTAAGTAATTCCTTTTCAGAAAAATGTTTTATGAAAACACTCTGGCAGGAAAGCCAGGATATTTTTTTGGACCTCTAATGAGATTTTGTCTTATGATTCATCTTGCAAATCTGATTCCAAATTGTTGCTTTTTATGTTCAAATATTTTCTTATGTAAGCAGGAATGCATAGACTCATGGCATGGGAAAAAATGTGGTAAATTGTATTCCAATGCAATTCTTATTTTCACATGGAACCTGTCATGATTAACTCCCAAGGATTTTTAAATAGTCCTAAGAAAAACACAAATAAGAGGCAGTGCAAATAAAGCAAATTCTAAAAGGAGAAAGAAAAACACTGTTCCTCACATATTCATGTATTTCACCAAACTGATATGTGTTATTTGTATAATACCTAGGTAAAGGTATTTCATTATAGTCTTACTGACAAGGACCAACACTTCATTTCAAAACCCTACAGGTAATTCACCAATCTTCAAAATCCTACCCTAATAAGTAAATAAATATTATTTTAGAAAGTTTTTTTTCCTTAAAAAAGAAAAGCACAGGCTACTTTCCCAAGGCTGAACTTGGAATCAGCAAGAATCTGAAACCAAAGGGTGCTGAAGGTTACTTCAACATTCAAGCCATTTGTTTTTTTAACAGTGCACAAAGAAAGGAGATGGGATTAACCTTAACCACTGCACACCCAAGGCTCCATCTCTAAACAAACAACATGCTCCAGGAGGACTCGCAGCACACAGGCATTTCAAAGCCCATGCCTGACCAAGACCAAAGGTGATCACAAGGAGGAATTAACTCCCCACCCCTTGCTCCCTTTTCTGCACTAGGAACAGGTCTCTGCAGGAACTCATCCAGCTTTTCAGCCTTATCCACTAACTCCCTCACCCATCCCTCTAAAAATTCCCCCAAAATTCCCCTAAACATTTAATAAGATGAGGGTATGTTTAGCTCAAAATAAAGAGCTATTTCATTTGGATTTCATCCCACCTTAAGACTTTCTTCTGCCACAAGACCAACCAAACACTGCCAGCCAGTAACATGCAGCCAAGAAAAGAGATGCATTTGGTGATAGCTCTTCTCCTGTAAATGAGCTCATCCTCCCTCTAGCCAATTTTACCAATTTGCTTCATCCACATGTTGTTTCTTGTCACTCACCTAGGTCTTAAAACTCTGGAGACACAATCAGCTATTAGCTATATTCTTGGCATAATCCCTTCTAGAAGCCCAACTCCACAAAAGGGCTCAGGGGAGCTCCTGCACCATAAGGGTGAGAGGAAGGTGTCTTTCAGTTTTCATTTTATTTCTCAGTACCTTTTGATTGGTAATAAATTCATTACCCCAAATCCAGGCTGTTTTGCCCATGATGGCTATTGCTGAGTGATTTCTCCCTATCCTTATCTCAACCCATGAGACTTTTCATTGTATTTTTTCTCTGCCCAGTTGAGTGACAGAACAGCTTTGGTGGACACCTGCCATCCAACCCACAACACTCATTTAGGCAAACCTAGCTTAACAAAGACAGACTCTTTTTAAAGGACTGTTTAGCAGATATAATATGTCTTGATTTTGGCATCATAATGTTACTAGATCTTTTGACATGCAGTGTCATTAAACTTTTTCCTGTTCTTGTATTTTATGTTTGTCTACTTTTAGGAAGCCACTGGTTTTCTACATGCCTTCCCCCCCTGTGCACCTTTAATTAGAGGCCAAAATAAAAAAGATTTCAAAATTAATCAAACATCTATTCAAGATCGCAAAATGCTATCTTCTCTGATACCACTATGCCTTCTAGAAGTGCAGTAAGCGAGCTGACAATGGTTTGGGGCAAAGAGATATGCATTTATGTTTATTGCTCCCGTCATGTTTATTATTTTTCCCCAAGCTTTGCAAGGTTATTGGAGAAAGAGGAAAGTAAAGAAAGATTTTACATCTCATTAAAACTCTGACTGATTTTCTTGAATTAAGATCCGAGTCTTCAAAAAACCTTTTCAGTTTTGATATGAAACATTACTTTCCTATGTATTTATGCATTTATGTACTTGAATTCCAAATGCTATCAAAGTTTATTCTTCCATTGATCCATTTTACAATCAAAGTTAGTTTTCATAATCCAAATACCAATATATGTCTATGTAATCTCAACATTCCCACAGAAATATGGGATATTAAACTAGAAGATAAAGACACCATAGTAGATAATGTAAATCTACCCCTTCTTACAGGGATATCAAGATGAAATTCCCTGGACATCAGATGCTTAAAATAGATTCTTAAAAAGATAAAACCCTCCTGATGGAGGGCAAAAAAAAGGAATGGTCATTTGGGTCATCATTAATCAAATGAGAAACTGGCCTCCTTAGCTCAGCCTAAGAAAAGCAAAATGTTAGGCAAACAATATAGTCTCATTCTCCAAAAGTTCTTAATTTCTTTTTAATTTAAATAAAAGTGTCTATTTTAAGCCTCCACATAACCTACAGAACATAAGAGCCCATGACTAACTCTTCTAAATCAAAGGATTTTAAAAAGCTTTGCATCATTTTTCGCATTCTTACTGAAAAATCAGAAATTATGAAAACAGAAGCCTTGCATCCTTCCAGAAAACAAGACACAGAAGCTGTCTCTGAATTCCTCAAACATTACTCTCACCTTTGTTTAGTGGAGTATTTTTCCACCCCTGACTCTGAACACTGTAACCTCTCTCCAAATGCCCTGGGGCCTGAGATACCTGTTCCAATTTGACAGCCCAACTTTTGGCCTGTGGAGTCAATGGCAGCAATTGTTCTTGCTGGCTGTAATGTCACCACATGTATCTGTCCTCATGCCATTTATTACATCAACAAGATAAGTGAAGACAGGCAAGAAATATGTAGATGGGTAACACTTCAATCTGCAGGAATGAAATCACTCTCTCATGACTATTTTTAGTGAGGTGGGTTTTTTTTCCCAGTAAAATGCAAGAAGAGTTATCAAGGAAAGAGCTCCTTCTGGTTGGTCATTTCTAGACCAGCTTCTATTGCTTCAGAAACTAACAGTGTCTGACAATATATAGTCCCAAGGTCTTTTTCATTCACTTATTGGGAGTTTCTTTCCTTTGGGAGGAAAGACAAGGATCTTTCAGAGAGGTACTTTCTTCTCAACTTGTCCTCTTGAATTTAGGCAGTTTAAGGAAACAATGACGGCTGACAAGTTCCTTATTACCAGCAATTAATGGCCAGTTTGTTAATTAGTGTCCTGAGGCAAAGTTAATGAAGCATTTCCAGCAGAACCCAAAACAAAAACATAGAATATTTTGGGGATATGGGCTAACAGCTCTGTTTTATTCAGTATTTTTCTTAACAAGGACAGATTTTCCTGTCCAAATCAGTGGACTGCAAAGTGCATATAGTGGGAAAAGAAATCAGCTTCATTAAAAAGGAAAAATAATAAACTGGCTGTGGTCTTTTTCCTGACCCAGAACATGGCAAGCTCCCAGTACATTCAGGAAAGAAGAAAAAATTTAAAATATTTTGAAAAAATAAGAGGATGTGGAAGTGTTTTCTCTACCCTTTCAATGAGAAATCCAATCAATGGTGAAGGTTTTCCTCATAGATTTTTCCCTACTAAAATTAATCATAGAAAGGAAAAATAATCTATCAGATGCTGAAAATGTCTTCAATGAGTTAACATTTAGTGGGGAAGAAACCAAATGCCAAAACCCAAGAAAATTCTCCAAACCAAAACAACATACAAAGTTCATGGGGTTGTAACTCAGAGCTTGGTCCTAAGCAGCACTGTTTGTTCTGGGGATCTCTCTAATTACTCATTACAGAATTATGAATTTTCCCAAGGCAAACTGAGAAGCCATCACAGAGTCTTTAAGGTTGGAAGAGACCTCCAAGATCATCAAGTCCAACCATCTACTTCTCACCACCTATCATGCCACTCAACCACATCCCTAAGTATCACATCTAAACATTTCTTGAACACCTCCAGGGATGGTGACTCCACCACCTCCCTGGGCAGCCTGTTCCTAGATTTAACAACTCTTTCCTTCCTTCCAATCTAAACCTCCCCTGGTGCAACATGAAATCATAACGTACCTTTTCTTCCCCAGTACCACTCTGCCTCTCAGAGCAGTGATGAAACCATCTTTTCCTCATCAAACCAGCAGAGAGGGACGGGATACCTCCTTCTCTTACGAGTAATGTTGCTCCTGGAGTCATGCCTACACTGGGCATTGATGTACACTAAAAGGTTCAGGTGTCCCAACAGGGTGGTGCTCAGAGGCCTCCAGAGCAGGAAGGGAAATCAGTTTTGAACTGGCTTTAAAACCCGCTGCCAGTTGTAAAGGTAACAGAAATCCTTCCATGACCACATGGCAGAGGATCATAAAACTCTTGAGGAGTGACCTCCATTGCCACTATTTCTACATCCTGTCAACTGTTCCTCATGGTGGTTAAATCAGGCAAAACTGCTGCACATAAAGGGACACTTTAAAGACCATGGATTTCTCCTCATTTTTCCATAAGGCTAACAGCCAGAAAATAAGAGCTGGCCCATCTGGCTCCTCTATGAGCCACACAGCAAGTAGTGCTGAGATAGACATGCCAGAGAGAGTGACTCTGAACAGCTCACAGGGAGGTTTCCCCACCACAAAGTCGGAGCTCTGATGCTGCAGCAGCTCATATCATGACTCTCCAGGAAGAGGCGGGCTACAGCTGGCAGCCACAGTGACTGCAGGAACTGTCCAGGACATATTCCCCATCACTTAGGGATGAAATCTTACACCAAAAGGTCAGAATACTCTCAAGCTGGAATTTTGTTCATTAGGCTGATTTAGTTTCAGACCTTGCAGCAGTCAAATACCACAACAAACAACAACAAAAAACAACAACAAAGCAAAACACAAAAAAGCTGGTTTAGCAGTATCTCCACATACATAACTAAACATAGTCACTGGTTGCTGGTAGAATGCCTGCCTTCCCACAGAGGGACCCATGAAGCACACTGTCAGAAGACTTCAGAGAATAATCAAGGTTTCATTTGTTTGGTTAATATGTTCATTACTGCTGAGAACTGTGCTTTTCTATAAAAGGAGAATAGCCAAAGGACATCTTTTCAATGCTTCCCCCATCCCATCTCATAATGTACTGTAAATCACTTTAATGATGACTTCATGATTAATTTAAGATAGTTTATATATTTTTATATACTTAATTATAGTTTTTATAGCTTATAACACAATAAAAATATTTTTAAAGGATAACTCAATTAAACTTTCCTTTTGGGATAGTTGTATGGATGTCTTTAAGGAAGAAATCATTGCCTTCCAAAAAAATCAAGAACTGATGTTGTTCTGCCACAGTGATTCAGCATAAACTGTTGAGCCCATTTATGTAACACCAAAGCAAAGAGGGATAACCCCAGAATTCTCATCTGTTTTAGACACAGTTAACTCACCAGGACTTCGCCTATAAGAAATCTGGAGTTTCACCCTCATTCCGTTTTTTTTTTTAAACGGAAGAATCTATTGCCTTCAGCCAGTTACAGTTCATACCCATAGTCAAGGGTGCAGTTAACACATTAGGTATGAACTGAAGCAAGTTCAGCCAGGCAGGCTTCTTGCTAATATATTCTGTGCAACATGAGGCCTAAACCAAAGTCTGAAGCCTGAAAGGACACCTTAAGAGGTAATCAAGTCAGGATTTTTTTTTTTTCAGATAGCCTAAATAAAGAGGTTAAATGCAGTGAAATCCAGAAGTGTTTTACATAGCAACTATAACTAATAGCCTCCAAGGAGCATTCGAGTACTGCTTTGATTACTAGATTTGCTAGTAAATACTAGTTTAAGTGTCTTGACCAAAACCATCCAAAAAACCTCTTTACAACACCAAATCACTCAGAGATGAAGGCATTTGCTCCTCAGGAACACCTGGGGGAATCTGGCAGACCAGTTTTGCCAAACTGCACACCCCTAGAAAGCAAGTGACCCTCTCTCCCTGCCCTGCCACCACTTGAAGAGTGGCTATTAGGCTAATCAGCATATCTTTGTAGTTCTGATATTTCAAGGATGATTGAAGCCAGAGCATAAACCCAAATCTCCTTTTTGCCACTGGGCTTGATCCTTTCGGAAGGCTGAACTGACCCAGTCTGAACTCCCCCAAAACACTTCAGTTCATTATGTTTTTGTCAAGTAGCCATTCAAGTTATCTTAATTAAATGTTCCATCATTACAATAGAGAATGATAGCACAGAGCCACACAAAACAGAAGTGGCAGGGAAAAACAAAAAAGGGTGTAAGTAGAGAAGAAAATTTGACTAAGTCCATACCACAGGACTGAGTTTGTTGAAAATAACTTTACTGGAGAACATCAACTGGAGGACAAGATAGACATCATGTGAGAGTATGAACTACCAGCGAGGGTTTTTTAGGAGATTTGCATCAGGAGTGAAAGATGACCTTATAGTCTGGCTTCTCACTCCAGGATGACATGTTTTCTAGTTGGACACTTAACATCTCTAAAACACAGTGGTTTTAGTATTGTTTTAGAAAAAGTTACAGTTGTGCTTTGCCTTTTGGAAAGGAGGGAAGAAAAATGTCTTTTATTGACACTTTCTGCTGTTTTTATCCTATTACATGGGGTGTGAGAAATCCAGGGGAATCGTGCAGGCCTATACCCAGGTGAGTCATCCATGGGAAATGTGTGCACATATTGTCTATTTTGATTCTTTGGGTTTTTCCCCCCCCGTTATTATTTTTAGTCATTTGGTAAATGTCTGGAAAATCCTTCTACCTCAGTCTGTGTAGTTGATCTGTTCCAGGGATTAGAAGGAAAACTCTAGTCAGTTCAAAGGATATAGCAATGTCTACAGTTTAACCTGCCTCCACCTGTCTATCCACACAGCTACCTGTATCAGGAGAGAGGTGAGTAATATTTGCTCACTCTTGGGGAATTTGTTTAACATAACTGAATGATTCATAGAAAGAGAGATGTGGAATAACAACTTTTAAGGATAAATGCAAACACAACCCAAACCCATCCAACAGATCAAACATCCCTTGATATGGAATATAACTGGGCCATCAGCCATGATCTTCTCTTTTCTCTTGTTTAAAGTTATGTTTTCACTCCCAGAGCACAACTAAATAGTTCTGCTTGGTACCTTTGCAGAAGCATTTTTAAGATTGCATCAACTCAAGAGAATCATAAAGTCTCTTCTCCTTTCCCATCTGAGAGCATTCCACGATCACAAAAGAAATGCAACAATAAACCCTTTTTCCCTGTCACACTTCAATGGAAATAGATTATGTGCACAATTGCAATAAAGCCATGTCAACCCAAAAAGTCTTTTGGCTTCACTCTTTCACCTCTTGAGTGGGGGACGGGTGGGAGAAAAACCTTGCATTGCTCCTCAAGGAGTTCAGTACCAAGGAACACTTTTCCCAGTCTTTGCATGGGACAGAAGAGGACCATAGGCTGCTGACAGCATTAGACTCCTAAATGCTACACCACAGTCACAAAAGGAGGACTTGATGTCAAAGCCCTAGGATCATTTTGACAAGCAAGAAGTGAAACAGAGGTGGATAACACTGTGTATTTTGGTAAGACAATAAACCTAAAGCTCACACCCATTTGTGACACCCCCAGCTCCACCTGAAGCCACTTGTCACAAAGACACTGATGCTTTTTCCATCAGGCCAGCCACACTCCTCAAAAACTTCAGCTTCTTTCAATCTGCTATGCCACATAAGTAAAAGCAACA
>VWZO01018705.1:311258-363211 GCA_013396975.1 Bucco capensis | reverse complement strand
CCCACAAATAAAACAACCATGTTTTATTTATTTACTTAAGGTATTTTTGTAGGCCTGACCTCAGGAGAGCATTCCTCTCCAGGAGAGATACTTATCCAAGTACTTGCCTCTTAGTAAGCTTGTACTTCTGCACTTGCCTGAATTAAGATGATGTTGAGATTGAGATGCTCATGTGAAGGTGCTCAACATGCCAGAACAAACATTGTACATGCAAATGAACCTTTTATTTGAAACAGTTCCTACTCTTTTGTAGCTCAGCACTCAGTTTTTGAACCTGGCAGACCAAAACACACTCTCTCAGGCTCTTCAAATGGGGCCTGGTGTAATGACATAAAAAGAACATACAGACTCCACTAACAGCCACACTCAAGTCACTGGATGTCTTAGATTGCCAAAAAAGCCACAGCACCACCCCACCACCCCCCAAAAAAAATCCACCCAAAACCACCAACAACAAAAATCCACCCACAAACACACTAAAACCCAACTCAGCCCCCCAAAACTCATGACTCCCAGATTTAAGATCTCTAAACTGAGATTTAGAAGTGTGAATTCAGGCATTCAAGCTTGCAAAGTTGTCTCTGAGCTTTCAAAGAAGAACAGGAACTTGACATCATGCTTTAAATCATTTCCTCTTCAATAATACTGTAAAGTAATGGTGACTCTCCTCAGACATGAAATGAGGTGATCGACAGGCTTTTCATCAAGAAGTGCTTTGCACAACTGGAAAATCCTGCTCTTCTAATTAACAGCCTAAAAAATAAACATCCATTTCACTTTCACTACTCTTCTTTCCTTTAAAAAACACTTCAATACATTGAAAAAAGATAAAAGCAATCTACAAATTTGCTTTTTTATACTAAAACTCCCTTCCATGGTTTGTTACACAGATATCCACACAGATGTTTTATCATATTAGCTTGTGGGTATGCTCAGGTGAGTTTAATATCTTGGTAATTGCAACCAATGGAGTTCAGTTCCTTTAGGAATGAAAAACTGTATTAGGAAAGTGCATTCTTGCACCTCATATTTTCTTCAGAAATACACTACCTCTTCCTGTTCCATTTCTCCTCAGGAAGAGCCAACTGTGGTGCAGAATTTCTCCGAGTTAACATAAATGGATTTACTTCACTTTAAATTGCGTAGTTACCTCTGTAACAAAAAAGACATTTTTAATTTGCCCTCACTGTCAACTTGAGCCTGCACTGGTACAAATTTGACAGCATCAAAATATTTGAACCAACTGGTTTGGTTCAGCAATTTTGGCTTTTAAGGATAATTGTGCCACTCTGCTCAGTTCTGGGGAGGCCTCAGATGCTGAACTGATGCACATTTTCAACACCATGCCATAGGATCAATCAAGGCTAATTTGTGAGATCAGAAAGATGGCTAGGATTAGAAAAGGATGAAGGAACTGGTCTTCTTTACTCTGAAGGAGATCAGGGAGAAGAAAGGGAGAAGAGACACAATGACAGCTCTTAAATATGTAAGAAAATTACAGAGACTATGGTGATCAATATTTTCCATACACACTTGAAGTAACTCTGGGAGAATTAGGCTTAATTTGAAGGTAAGTTTTCTTTAAATATCTCTTTATAATGATTATGAAGCACTGGAAAGGCTACCTTGATAGGATATAGAATATTCTTCAAAGGGCATTTTTCTGACCTGAGCCATGTATGTTGATCCAAGCATGGGATAGGCTTTTTTTTTTTTAAACATTGGTCACATCCTGCCACAGATGTCATGAGAGCTGCAGTTGTTACCTCAGCTCTGATTACTACCTTTCCAATTCAAATGGGAGAATGGCAAGAAGGTCTGAAATCTCAAGAAGGAATTGTGTTACATAGATCCTACTGCTCCAGTGAGCTTCTCTGTGGAGCAAAGAAAAAAACCAGCCACAACCAGGCTAGGAATGGCATGATTACACTAGCCAGAATTACTACACATGGAAAAAAGTGGAGCTGTAGTCAAGGTTACTTCACCAACAGCAACATCTCTCAAGTTCTTGAGAGTAAGATCACCAGGGAAACAGAGCCTTTGCATGGAGGGTTCCAAACTCCTGGGATCTTTGGCCAATATATGGATTACAAACATGATTTGATCAATCATTAATTGGTATATGGATTACAAAGACTGCCTGAAAAACACTAATCCTTCCCAAAGGAAAGGTTATGTATCTCCATCTCTCAACAGTACCATGCTCAGGCTGAAGCCTTGTCTTTAGAGCTAAAGCAATTTCAATTCCACCTACAAGCATTAGTAGCTTAATATTCACAAGCATCACAAGATCATGTAGTCACTCTGGACTTGAAAAAACAAAACACAACACTTGTGTAACAAATAAGATGTTCAATTACGTGCTTTGGCAGTATTTGGGTGGACAAACAATACACAGTTGCAGGAGAAAAGCTGCAGCACCAAAGCACTTCACATATCCCTGTTAGTTGTGCAACCTCCCTGCTTAAGAAGTAGTGTGCAGTTCTCCACAGGGGGACATGAAACTCAAAGAGTGCACAGAGTTGTCATGGCTTTGCCATAGGGAAGAAGTTCTTCCTGACTGTATCTGGGGGTCAGCTCATGCCCTTGGACCTGAAGATTGATCATACTCTTAATTTCTTTTCTTGGCCAGTGTAAATTCAGGTACTGTTCTTGTCAGTTTTCTATAAATCAAGTCTCATTTCTTTTTATCTATCAGACTGACAGACTTATAGACTCCCTCATCTCCCATTCATAACTGCACTTTCCCCTTGGTGACTATTTACCATCCCTGTGGCAAATATCAGAGTGACCATTTAGAGAAAGCAGAAGCAAGCAGCTCTGTGTTTATAAAGCTGTCTTTCAGATTATATTCCAAGAAGGAAAAGGAAGAAAAAGGCAGGTACAAAAGCATAAACTGCTATTTTGTGGGCTCCCCAGACCATCAGACCCTCATCAAATCAGGTTTCCCTCTTCTTAAATAAATTCACCACTTCTGCTACAGAAGGACCAGGACTAAATTATTTAGAAAAGAGTCTCATGAACTGTGATAAAATGTGATTGAATTTGGCCCCAAAGTCTCTAGTTTGCAGAGCTTTTTACCCAAGCAGACTAATTACCATATGCACTAAATGGGGCATTACTTGTATTTGAATGAATTCTTCTGGTGGCCTTGTGAGAAATCAAATATAGGACCATCCAGTTGTGTTTCTTTTTTATTTGTTATTCAACTGTCAGTTTGTGACATGGAGAAATAGGCATAGGAACTGAAGTAGATACCACCCACCACTTGATAAAAGTAGATGTTCCAATTCCTGAACACAACTGTAATATGGAAAATAAAGCAGAACAGAAATAACTATTACTTTCATAGCACCTTTTCTGAAGCTGTCAAAGTGATTAGCAAGCATTTATTAGCCTCACTACAGTCCTGTGAGACACTTCAGAAACAATATTATTTCAAGGAAAAACTTCTACACTACAGCAACTAGTCCAATATGTGGAATTATGTTTAAAGCCTAAAATTTGTAAGTTCTACAAACTATTTTCGGTCATGTCTTTTTCACTAAACCAGCCACCCTATAATCCTCCTGGAATGCAGCAGGTGATAAATGCCACATTCCAGCAGAATTAGCACCTCTCTCCCCTTTTGCAGGGGGAAGAAGGGGGTCATCTGAGGTGACAGGAAAGGTATGCCATTGGGAAGCCCAGAGAAGAATTCCTTTGACTCCAGGATATAAAGAGAATTTGAGCCAGACTCAAAAGGCCTAATCTCATTCACCTCAATGAGATTAGGGTAGGACCTCTCGGAGACAGTTAATACCTGCTCCACACAACTAGCTAAAGAATTACATGTATTCTTAGAATAACCTGGAAAAAGCCAGAAAGACAGCTCCTTGTCATGTATTAGATAAGTTTCTTCAACTTCTGCCATAAGTGGATGTTTAGACTTACGCAAGTCAAAAGGCTAAGAGCACAAGATAAGATTTTTTTTGTCTTAGTTTTCTTTCAAATGGTTTCAATTTATTTCAATGGATAAAAAATGGCATTGTTTATATAACAATCCTTATACAGGCATCCTGTAGCATGTTACTTCATGGCATATATCCATTCTACAGGTACCACATAAGCAAGTTCTCAGCCACAGTTGATGTGCTGTCCCCAAGAGCACAAGCACTTAACAACCCGGCACTTTCTAGTCACATCACTTTTATTATGCTGGACTTCTGTTTTCATTTCCAGCTAAAGAACTGGAATTAATGGACAAGAAAGCAAGAAGTGTCACATCTGAAATTAAGACAAAGACCAGGCCTTTCTGGCCTCCTGGGTTTGTAAGTGTCTCTGATCCTTCAGCAGCAGATATGAACCCATATCAAAGTCTTCTCCTTGACCTCCTCAGTGAGAGGTCCAGGGCAGCCACCACCCCTACCAGGTGGGGTCCTTGTTGCCCTGTTGCCACCACTGCTGTAAGGGCAGAGCAGCCAATGTCCTCCTGTCTCCATTTTAGCTTCCACATTTTCCTCTCACCTCAAGCTTCAGGCAGCAGACACAGCTAGAGGACTATCTGCCTATACAGCATTAGGAGCCCTCCCTTTCAAACACTGACTTGGAAAGGTACCACACTCTCCCCTGAAAACATCTGCATTTGACTTTAAAGGGGTGAGTGAGTGACAGCAAAACTAGCTGCTTCTTCTGACAGGGCTTTGGCAGCTCATTGGTTGCCATCAAACCTATTGCGTTTCTTGCTGGCTGCCAAAAATTCCACCTACATGCCTGATGGCAATTAGGCCTTTGGAGGTGCTAATGAATAAAAGCAGCATGCATGCATACTTTACAGGCTTCAAAAAGAATATCCCAATCCATACATTAATTCCATATATAAACTCACATGCACACATCATTCCTCCCCCCCCTTCCCCTAGCCACATGCCACCATGCACCCACACCAAACTCGTGCTTAGAAGAAAAAAAGCAAGCAGCAGTAAGATGTTCAAGCAAGGAGGATTTTTTTCATGAATCATTATCTGTTTTTCCATAACTCATCTACTGCAGAAAGCATCATTTATTAACACAGAAAGCATCACTTTATTAACACAGAAAGCATCCTACAGTTGGGATCAGGAAGCACATTAATCACAGGCTTGAACCTTGTTGGGGCTCAGCCTCTCTAATCATGATTTTTCTGCAGTGCCCAAAATCACCTGGGCAAATTACAACAACTTTCAGAGAAGGGAAAAGGGATGAAATAGGGGCACCACAAGACTTCAATACCACAGTACTTCCACATCACCAAACTGAGCATTGCTCTCATGCTTGTGTAGTTCTGAGGTTTCTACTTAATGTCAATTTTAGAACATAAGGTATCAGTAGAATATGAAGAAACGCACTCTACGGAAAGCTGGTTAGAAAGTCCTCATTAAGTTTTCTAATCACTAAAAATATCAGTTTTATCTAAAGCAAAGCATTTTATAAGACTGCTTCAACTCCAAAACCAGAAACATTGCATTTTCACTTTCCTGCTAATATTACATATACAGACAGAATTAGGTCTGAGATCCAAAACTGCAAAAAAACCCATTTAAAGCATCCTGAAAATGATTGCATACATTTTTCATCTCAGATTATTCATTGTCTATGAATTTGAGCTCTCAAATCACGCTTACAACATATTTAAATGAGGAAACTTCCAAACCACTTTATAGCAGTAATGAATTAGCCAGAAGCAGAGAGTCCAGTAGCTTACCATTTGCAGACCAGGCTTCACAGACTTGCAAAAGGCTTCAGAAGATCAGCTTTGAACTAGCACACTGTAGAAAATACCTTACTTCACTAAACTACAAATGGGTTTTACCCTTCTTTACTATCTCTAGCACAGGCAGGAGCAGCTAGAGAAAACAGCTCACAAATCAGGAGCTGAAGAAAAGTGAGCTCAACCTGAAGGACACTTCTTATAATCAACCATAATGGGCAGCACCTTTGCATTTAAATTGTCTGCACCTGCAAAGAGCAGGGTCTGTATTCTTTCCACTTGGTGCTTGTTGTGCCACCTGCAGCACCATACTCACACTGGCCACTGCAAAACTACCTTGATTGGGAGGTTGTTTGACCTTTCATGTTGCTTTTGCATAGAGAGAAAATTCAGGCAAAAAATCTTTAGTGTTCCCAGTGCAGTGGAGAACACAGCTCACATTCATCTACAGAATAAAGAGCTTCTTCCCCACTCCAGTCTCTGGGCCTCTCCACCACAGTGATATGTGGCCTTTTTTTTTTTTTTGTTGCGGCTGCATTTGGGCAAATCTCTTGCTTTGTAACAGGTTTTCAGCAATGCAGGCATCAGGGGTGAAGGGAGGGAAGGGCCAAATATCACAATGTACCCTCCTGAGAAGTCTTAGCTGCAGTGTCCTCTTAGTTTAGGTTCTAGAAGTTCTTATTCTTTTTATGCCAAACCAATACATTTTAGAATTAATCTGAACTGGGCAGGTAGCAATTTTTCCATTTTAATTTGGTTGCAGCCTGCAAAAGGATCACTGTCCCAGCCCCTTCTGATCCACAGCATAACCACAAATACAGCAGGGATCAACTGTACACACATTTTCCTTTATTTTATTTATTTTTTTTCCCCCTTCTTCAGAATTTTTTTCCTCTAACTTCCACTTGCAACTGAGGAACTCATGTCAAAAAATCTGCCTGTTTCTGTCTCCTACACCATACCAACCTTTGCTACTTTATCAAACACAGGTGTCCATTATAATAGTATGAACATAACACTGATGCTGAACACCTGAATGCTCTGTGCCCTTACACCACTACCTCCTCCAGCTCACAGGAAAGGCAGGACCTTTCCACTCCAATTTCAGGAGTCACAACTATAACCACAAAACCACTCTTTAAAGGGCTGTTTCCATCACGGATGTTGAAGTCAAGTCTCTCCAAATAAAGTTTCTCTAACATCCACGGAGAACAAACCCAAGCATGCAGGGATGAATGTGCCTGCAGATGAATCCCACTTGCAGGACCTGTGTGCTTTGAGACTAGCTCAAAGTTTCAGGTGTTCCTGATGGGGCAAGGAAGGCTTCTCTGCTTGTGCTGCAGGAATATGCACCTTCTCAGGGAATCCCCAAACATCCAGCATATCTCACAGAATCCCAGAATGTTAGGAGTTGGAAGAGACCTCTGGAGATTATCTAGTTCAACACCCCTGCAAGAGCTGGAGAACCTAGAGCAGATTGCAAAGGATGGTGTCCAGTCAGATGTCCAGAGATGGAGACTCCAGCACCTCCCTGGGCAGCCTGGGCCAGTGCTCCACCACCCTCAAAGGAAAAAAGTTCCTCCTCATGTTCAGGTGGACTTTCCTGTGGGCTAGTTTCTGCCCATTATCTCTAGTCCTGTCACTGGGCACTACAAAAAAAATAGACCGGTTTCTCTCAGAAGTCCTTGTCCTAAGTGTTACTTTCTATCAGCCTCGAAGGGTTAAAACCTCTGCCTTTTGTTGCTCCAGGGTGCTCCAATCCCTGGGCTTTAGCATACTGCCCCAGGAAGGCTATTTCCCACAGGCAGAAGTAGGTGGGGTCAGGGTGTAAGCAAGAAGACTGACTCCTCCAGCTAGGCCAGCAGCAGGCAAGAGACCAGCTCTGTAGGCTGCTGGGCAGAACACACCACTGGCAGGAGGAAAACTGCTTCCTGAAATTATCCCAGGCAAAATACAGACCTACCTCCCTGGAAAGTCTTAGAAGCTACTTGGCCTAAGCATCCCCTCGGTTTTCCTTGTCCCCTATCTGGTTCTTAGGGGGCGAGTGTGGACTCGTCCCGAAGGGAAGCGGCGCGTCCCGCCAAGAGGAGCGCTGCGCGGGCTTTGTAGTGGCTTCTCCCGGGCGCAGGCAGAGCCCGCGAAGAGATCAAAAGCCCGGCGGCAAACAGCAATACCACCCTGAGAAGGCCTGATCTCGAAAGTCAAGCAGGGTTAGGCCCGGTTACTACTTGGATGGGAGACCACCAGGGAATACCGGATTGCCGTAGGGTTTAGTGGGGGATGTCCCTGCCCACTGCAGGGGGGTTGGACTAGATGACCGCCAGAGGTCCCTTCCAACCCAAACCATTCTGTGATTCTAGACAGCTTTGGGGAATATCAGTGCTCAGAAAACTCTGTTTTATAAGGTTTGGAATATCCCCTTGAGTTCTACTTATTTCAAGAACTGTCAAAATTACCAAAGTCATGGATATAATCCCAGTGTTTGCAGAAAACCTAAACTTTTAACTGGCATGTCTGAAGGCTCTGAGGGGAGCTGGGAAGTGGCTGGTGTTTCATCTGTACTCTCCATTCAGAATCCCACAACTCCAGGACTATGTTTGTAATCTCCTGATTTTTCTGAGTTGTAAAAGTTTGCTATTTTTCTCCCTCACTGGTAAAATGGAAAGATAAAAATAAAATAAAGGCAAAGGAAAAAAAAACAACCATTGAAGTAATATTTCAGGAAAGTGCTTTCTTGCAAAGTATTTTTAATTTTTACAGGCTTCAAAATAACTCCACATACAGTAACCACTCCAACCAACTGACTCATCTTCAGGTCCACATGCTTTCTTTAAAAACAGAAAACTTTTGTTGTTATTGTTGTTTTTAACGTTCAAAACACACCATTTTGCTGGAACAGATGCCTTCTTGGAGCAAAGTGCCACATTTCTGTAATATTTCAAATTGATGTTCCAGTTTCACTCAGAAGTGACTAATAGCAAATGAGTAGGAAAAGTTACCATGCCTGTGTTTTTGTCCACTACCAGTGACATGACTGTGAACCATCCTGATAAGTGCTGTTTGATAGTGACTCATGGCTCAACAGCATCTCTTGCTTTCTTAGCTATTAATTGGGTTATTAGCTTTGCCCACGGGAGCTCCCCAGTATAAAGTAAATGAGGTGCAGCTGTAATCTTGGGCTAATATTGACTTTTTCATGATTCACTTGTTGTTCTTCTGTCTTATTTTCATAATCTCCATCTTAGCCCTTCTGCTTTTAAACCTTGTGAAAAACAACTTACTCTAGTAGCTCAAAGAAACCAGCCCCCTGTGAAGAACTCTATGCTTTTAAGTCAGTTTTTTTGCTTCTCTATTTTTCCAGCAGCAGCACATCTGTCTCTAAAAGGTTTTAAGTGTCTTTGTAACTATTATGAGAGGAACCTCAAAATAAGTTCTATTTGCTTTGGCTCTGTTAAAGGCTTTGGTTTTTAGCTGCTTGTTCCATCCTCCTGGAACTGCAAAAATAGAGGGGGAAATCTCAGGATGTTTCACTGTGTTTTTGTCACCTCCCTTCATCCAGTGGGAAATTTCACAAGAGCCTTCTTTATAGTAAACTGACATTTCTGTTAATGGATCTACATCTGAGCTGTAGACTTAGCTGCAGACTTACACTGGCCAACTCAGCTGTAATCATCACAAGATCTGGGAGCAGGGATAGAGGAATAACAGGCTTTCTTTATTCCACATCTGCTACTTTGGGGGGGAGAGACTTTGGTTATTGTTTTAAATCTAACCCAAGAACCCAGGATTTCCATGCAGATGTCAGACACTGTGGCATAGTTTCAGTGATATTTCTTTATTATTATTATTTTTGTTGAAATGTCTTGATTTTTATGACCACATTGTGGTTGGGAATTGAGCCTCTGATGTTCACTCTCCAGCAGTTCTTTAGATATAAAAGTACAATTTAGAACTGTTTTTTCTTTTGGTAGCATTTTTCCCCACCAAATGAAAGAACTGGAATAGTTTATTCAAAGAGAGCCACCTCAGGTCCCACATAATGGAGAAGACACATGGGAGAAGAGTCAGCACAGCAGTGTCATGAGGTTGCAGCACTGATTTGGATCATTCAGCTTACAAACAAGGAGAATGAACATGTGCCATCTGGTTAAAAGAACATAATGTCTAAGTAGCAAGAGCATCTATGTTGACCATGGGCGTGTAGGTAAGGGAAAGATGTAGCAGGGTTCATAGTTTACGAGGATACACTGAGCATTGCTGGTTAGTAATGGGCCTTCCCCACACCCTGGTCTATGCCATCTGCTCCACTGCTGGCTCCCATCTGAGCAGGCTGCCTGGCAACTCTGCAATTGCAGGACTGCCCAGCCTCTGTCAACATCAAGTAAACAAATCGGTGATATACAGTGAATTCTCACTGTTCCCATAATTTCAATCATCTAACAGCATCTCTTGTCATTATGGGATTTGGAAACAGATGATTTCATCTTGAAAAGACATGAGAAATCCATACAGATGTTTAATATCTCAGAGCTAAGCATCAAATCCAATAAATCCTTGGCCCAGAGCAAGGCAATTCTGTTAGTCCCTAGGAAATGGAGAAAACAAGAGCTCCTTTTCCTGTAGCTTTAGTTTCCAAATCCTAATGTCTATGCAAATGTTGTGTGTCTCTGTAGTTACTTCTGTACAATGTGTTAAAGGAGTCAATAGATAAAGAGTATCAAAAGATAAAGGTGATAGGTATTGAGCAGTGCCAGAGAAACTCTAGCAGATATACACCATTTTAGACCAGGTAGGAAACTGAATTTTTGCTAAATAATGTTCATATTTAGGAGCATGGCTGTTGATTCTTACTACGAAAACTCTGGGTTTCCCTGTAGCTAAAGCTTCCCCCTGAACACACATGCCCAGCAATTGCACTGGCCAGTTCCGCACTCAGCTGCTAGTGATATATCTCATGGCTCTAATGAGATTGGTTACCTGGGAAAGAGAGGACAACCTAGATGAGGTAGGTACCTGAGATGACACACTGTGGTGTTCATTGGCAAAACAATATCAGAAATTGTAGACAAAGAAAAGCTCTCATGAGATCAGTGTCACATTAACTGCCACAAACATCGACATTTATTAGTATCACCAGATTTAGATTAACACTTTTACATGTCCTTCCAGTTATCTGGCCTGATTTTCACCATGTTCAAATGCACACACCTTCACTGTATCCTCCATTAAATAGGAATACAAATGCTTCTGGTTATTTTACAATCACTAATGTCTATTTTATTGGTGTTCTAAAAGACAGTGTTATTTAAGCTTGCTGCCACCCTCATTTACATCATTCTTAGGTATAATAGAACAGATACTCTATGAAGATGCATCAGAGCACAAATAAAATGGAATGAATAAATAAATCAGAGTTTTGGTCTGTTAGCAACTATACCTCCTGATGATAAGCATTCCCCCTTTACCCTTTTCCAAGGCAGATCTGAATTGCATTCCCCAGCCTGCTGAAAGCTGAAATTGGACCCAGAGCAGAATTGAAAGCCTCTAGCTCACATCTAGCTCAGTGCAAATAAACTCTTAACACTTACACAGGCTACAGGTGAACTCTAATCTCTCTCCACAATTGCAGGTCACCTCTAATCCTGGTGTATTTTTTTCCTAACACTAAATAACTGGAACACTTGAAAGAGCTCAGCACACAAATCACAGAGATGCAATGAAGACATTTTCTTACTAGATGTTTATTTTTGTCATTAACAGAAATATCAACAGAGAGCCTCACATCACCAGGTGAGTCACCAGCAAGGGAGGTGTGTCATAGGAACCGCAGGGCAGCTCCTTGTTTGGCTTCAGAATCTACTCATGCTAAGAACAACTAGGGGAAAAAAAAAAAAAAAGTCTTCTCAGAAGGCAGGAAAGCCCCATAACATCCTGGGATGATGAAGCAAGGAAACTACATCTTGTGTCATCAGAGCAAAAGTGCCACCAAAGTGCGTAGTGTGAAATGACCCAGAGGGGTTTCTCCGCAGGCGAACACACGCTACTGGCTACTCGCAGTGATTAACTCTGCCTCACAGACAGGAAGCAAGGCTCACACATTCCCCTTCTAAACTATCGTTAGTGTTTTTAAGTGGATCAGATCCTCTTCCTGTTTACCTCCAGGGTAGCAACAGCAGTCACAGAAGCCAGCTAAGACTCTTATTATGCAGGATTTTCCCTTCCTCGTGTTGGTGTTGTGAATGGCAGATGCTGGTCAATGAAAAGAGAAGTAATTCCCTGCTGATTTTACCGTACTTGGACACCCTTTGAAATCTGTGGGTTTGAGGTTCAGTTGTAAAATGGCAAAAATCTTTGTTAAGGAAAGCTCAGATGCCTGCGCTGGCTTCACTGAAGTCAGCATGGCTATCTAAGCAGACCTCATTTGGGGACTTAAAAGCATAATTCAAGACCTGTGGTCCAACTTCCATTTTCAAAGGAGATGCCAAGACTGGTTCTCTGGTTTCAGATCTTATTTCCCTTGTTGCTTTAAAATCAAAGAAGTGTCTTCACAGTTTGTGTAACAGCAGACTTCATTTCAGTTCAGAAGGGAGGAGGAGGAAAAGGAAGAAAGTAGAGTCCAGAAGCTGAGGCTAGACTGGAAATACGTACAAACACTTCACAAGAAAAACTTGTCACCACTGAAGCAACTTCACCTTTTTTTGTCTTTCAACAAGGCTACAATCTCTTTCCAAGATACTACGCCATCATTCCCAAGCTTCCAAACTGCAATACAGACTGCACCAGCATGCAAGCCATGCCAAAGCAAGGAGCTGCTGTGGCTGATAGTAGTACCCAGTCGTGCCATAAAGTATGGGATATGGGAAACAACCAAACACATAGACACACACAGAAGAAAATACAGTCTGCCTTTCCTCAGGAGACAACGGAGTGCAAAAAAAGATTTCCCAAGAACAGAATCTACAATGTAAACTCTAAAACCTCTTGAGAAAGAAAATATCAGCAGGATAGTCAGTAGGTCTTACTCAGTAGCGAGTCAGAAGAAACTCCCATCGAGGTGGATGCTAAATTTGCTCCAGAAGAAATGACTAAGATATAGAGAATAAACTCACAGGTCTCTCTCCAGCTCCCACTACCATTAATGGCAAATTAACTACATGCCACAGAATTAGAATTGCTCTTCTTTTTTGGGAGTGATTGGTGACTCTTTGGAGTGGAGGCTGAGACTTTATCCCCCACTGGAGACTCTGGCAGTAAGGCATCTGAAATAGAATGGTTTGTGTTGGAAGCGACCTTTAAAGGTCCTCTAGTCCAACCCCCCTGCAGTCAGCAAGGACATCTTCAACTAGATCAGGTTGCTTACAGCCCCATCCAACATGATCTGGACTGTTTCCAGGGATGAGGTACCTACCACTTCTTTGGAGAACCTATGCCAGTGTTTCACCACCCTCCTATTCATCTATTTCAGCTTTATTTTGACCTTCAAATTTGACAGGGGATGTGCAATGGGATTCTGCTACAAATTCTACTCTCCCCAGATGCTACCAGAGAAAACCTCTAATTTTTGTATTTCTAACTTTTTTCTTGACCAGAAGGCATAATGACAACAGGCTAAATGTTTTATTAATCAGTCTAACTAAAAAAAAAAAAGTTAGTAAATCTGAGCATACAGCAAAATGTGAGGCCAAAACCTCTGCTCTGACTGACATGACCTTGATGCTATCAGGACCAGAAGCTACTGAACTGCTCTCTCAAAAAATATTCTGCAGTGGATGGAAGGTCTGTTTTTCAGAATGAACCAAGCCCTCAGAATGGAGCTTCTCTTTAAAAAAAGAATATATATATAAATAACAATTTCTTTCTGCTAGTTCTTTATGTATTTAGCCTAAATATTAACTTAAGATCACCAGAGTGGTCAAAGAGCATTCAGAGAAGTCCCACACACAAGTACTTGAGGAATACTTGATTTGGTTTCTTCAGAAGCTGGCAGTTTGCAACCAAGAACACAAAGATACCCCAATGTTACCTTTTCTCTGTTTAAATGTATAGATCTATGTGCTGGCTTTTAAAGAGGTACCTGGCACAATTTTCACATAACTGGGTGTACAAATATGTTTTAATACATTTAGTTCCCATCATTTCTCCCATCCTCAAGAAAAGAATAACTAAATAAAAAGTCCTTGTGTTTTCTCCAATGAAGAAGAACATTTTGAGCTCCAATTAATATATTTGTTGTGTTCAAAGTTCAGTACCTAAAATATAGTGTTATAAGGAGATCATTTTGCTTTCAGAACAAAAACACTGTAACTATTCCTTCCAAGTGATCCATTGCTGCAAAAAACATTATACTCCTTTTTCTTACAGGAAGCACTCACTGAATTTCTCCTTTTTTTTTTTCTTCACCAAAATGCGGTCTGTCTTTCTTTTTGACAGTCACATATAAAGTGCTGATCACAGAAGCAGATGAAACATTCAGAAGCACTGAACACAAAGGGGCAAATATTGTAATATTGGGGAAAAAAATATTCTTCATTCCTTCCTTCCTCCTCTAGTTTTGCTGCTAAATGCTGAAACAAGATCACTGCATTCACACACCTTGTCTAGGAAACACACCTCAGTTCCTTTCAAATATTAGAAATCCTTTCCAAAAACCTTTGGACTAAAATCCAAACTGTGAGAGCTTCCTTCTCAATAAGTACCCCCCCATAGACCCCTCCAAGCATCAACACAGGCTGAAGGTACAAATGATCTTCTCTAACCAGGTCTAACACAGGAGAAATCTAAAACATTTTCATTTAGGGGAATTTTACTCCACAAAGTGCTCCAAAAAAGAGCTACCCTAACAAAACAGTGTGGTCATACCAGGGAACCAGGTTGCCCTGAGAGCCACGTGCAGGTGACAGCATCCAGCCACCTCGGGAAGTCCTGGCAGCATGAGGAGGACTCAGCCTGGATGATAGGCAGAGGCTTCAGCCCTGGCTTTTTGTTGAAGGAACACTCTCACACATGTTTGAATACTGCCTGGTTTCAGCAGAGAAGGGCAAGGCTTCCAAAGCTGCACAATTATGCTATTGTAATCCCATGGAGCAGGCTAAATTAGACAGAGCAGCTCTGTTTGCCTGAATCCGGTTTTATAAGCTCCCTTCTAGCGGCGCTCCGTTAGGCCATGCTGCAGAAGTGTCTGGCATTGTTTCCACCACAAACAAATCTTTATGTCCTAAATTCATCTTGAATGGAAACTTGGCTTCCAAGCCCTAAACCTAAGAATTACATTTGTTTGTTTAAACAAATTGGAGGGAAAAATATACTTGGCCATCTTTGAGTTAGATGATGACAAGATGATTTAGGTTTCCCATAGAAAGATATAATTCTTTTTTCCCTCCTCAGGCCAAACAATGATGCTTTCTTATAGCTGGACAGTTGCTGGCTAGAAGAACAAACTTATCCAGAAAAGCCAACTCTTAGCTATATTGACTAGGGCAGCAGATGCTGAGCACCTCACAGGATGTGGTTCTTGCTTTGCAGAAGTGAAGACAAAGGTTTATCTCCTACATTTATAAGGCTACACTTTCATTTCTCTCATGCTGCTCTGTGTAAACCTAAATTGGAACTGATGTGTTTTGACTGGTTTGTGTTTTATTGGAACAATTTGACCTTCCCTAAACAAGCACATATTTACAAATTGCTACTGTAATAAGCCATCCTTGAAAGGATGCATCCAAGATAAAATTGAAGCAAGATAAAATTGAAGTAGAAAAGAATGCAACCAAAACTCAGTTTTCCACTTTTTCACAACAGATTATACTTTCTGCTTACCTGAAGTACTATCCAAAGAAAATGCTGGTGGCATTCTACACTCAACAGCAAAAAACCCAAATCTTTACATTCAGTCCTAGAACTGATATGTTCATTTTGTTTCCTTCTGATATCTTTCTAAAATAAGTAGAAAAAAATGATTTATATATCAACTTTAGTAAGCAAATTATCCCTCAGAAATAATTGTATAGCCTAAATGCATTCATCATTTTCTCTATATACTGCAGAAATTGTGTCAATATTGGGTATCTACATGATTTGAGCTGGTGATCAAATCCCACTAATAAACAGCACTGAAGTATCACAAAGAAACAGAAAAATCTGGTAAAAATTACAAATCAGTCAAAGCCTTCTCTGAAACAAGAGACAAAAGCAACTTTAGCAAATGCTTTGTTACCATCCACCTTTATTTTATATCCTATCACATTTCATTCAGTTGAGATCTAGACTCTACAAAGGTGTACCAAAGAGCAGAAGCAACTGGTACTTCATAGAAAAAAAACAAATATATGTTATGTGCATCTCCCTTTGAAGATATTTTAGATGTTACCCTTCTGACTGTCTAAAACCCCTTTGTACCTTGAAAACCACTGGGTCAGAAGACAATAGAAGTTAAAATTCATAAAACATTATAAAATATAGTGCTTCATGTGAAAAGCTGAAGCTCTTCTGCCTTACTGGATTCAAGCCTGTAGTATATAGGTACAAGCATGTCAACCTTGCAGTTCTTTAGAGACCTGGACCTTGACTTAACATCTCCTTGCTTGGGACTTAGAAACTCCTTAGAACTCAGCCAGACCTACCAGCTAATTGCCTTTTCCAAATTATCTCTGAAGATGCAATTTCTAGTTCTGAATATTTGTTCTTGGCAGTCTCTGAACAACTCAGAAACACAGATTAAACAAATCCTTACATGCTTAGACACCTGCTACACCATGGTATACAATTAACAGGCAGTCAAGTCTTAACAAATTATTTTGTTTGTTCAATGTTAGGTTTAAGCAAGCACTTGCCATTTAAAATAAAGCAATTCCAAGCAGTTTCCATGATGGAGTTATCTGTTCTTAATGTCATCCTTCACTAAAGCAGTGGCCAGAAGTGGATTTTCCATCCTGACCAGATCATAGTTTACTTTAGCAGAGTAATTATCTATTATTCCCATATATGATGTTTGTTTATAGGTTCAGTACCAGATTCTTCTTTCTAAACAGAAGCAGCAGTATTTGTTGAAGGCAAACCAAACAATGAGTTAGCATGAAGAAACACACTGGTAGTTGCTGAAACTCTCACAGTTTAAAGATCTCCAGGCCAAGCATGCAATTGCTTTTGGGTAGAGCAGGGAAATTATGTAGCTGCATGGTGAGGTAGGAAGCTGACACTAGCCAAAAAAGGACTTTGCAAGATGTTTACAGAAGTTTACCCAACTTTTCCAAGCCACTAAGGATCTCCTGGACCTCCCACCAGGGTTACAAGCATCTCTCTAAATTCATTGAGTCTTCCTCACTTCTCTTTGACATTGGGATATCTACCCACACTTTTCCCCTCTTAAGGGGAGCACCTATACATCTCACCATCCTACTGTGTAAAAGCAACCTATAGCCAGCTTCTCCCCAGTGTTACAACCTTGAAAAGTACCAAGTAGCATCACCTTACTCATCACCTCAAAACACAGAGTCTAGCTCTTCTTTTGGACTTCTTCATATTCCACTTATTTATCTGGCTGGCTTCCACTAATAAATGCAACAACCCTTCCCTTCAGAACCAATCTTTAGTTAGTTTCTTTGATCTTCCACAAATAACAACCACCACTTTCAGAAATTGTCCTTTTCCCCACTAACACCCTCCTTTTTTTTTTTTTAATTTATCTTAAGAAACATCACTTATTAGCCACCAGTGTCTGACTTCTTACTCCATGCACAACTTATTACTTTCTCCTAAGGAAAGAAGTCAAAATTCATACAGCTGACATTATACACAGAATCATTAAAGTTGGAAGAGACCTCTAAGATCATCAAGTCCAACTGTTTATCATCACCATGCCACTAAACCATGTTCCTAAGTACCACATCTATACGTTCAACTCTTAAAAAAATCCAGTTTCCATTTGTGGGGTGAAGTAAATATGTACTTGAAATCTTTCTGCACTAGCTAAAATAATTCATTACAGTTTCCTACTGAAGGGAAATGAGGAAGGTAATCTGGAGGTGCAAGGATGACACAGTGACACCTGGAGATCTGACACAATCAGCCTCTAATATTTTCGAGGAAACTAGGGGCAGGAGGCAAGAAAATTTACAGTCACAATGAATGGAAAGAATCACAGAATCAATAAAGTTGGAAGAGACCTCTAAGATCATCAAGTCCAACTATACCTATCACTAACATACCACTAAACCATGTCCCTAAGTAGAGCATCTAAATGCACACTGGAATTAACTCAGGAGCAGCTCCCATTGGTGAGCAGCTGTCAGTGCCACATTGATCTAGTCCTCATCTTAAAGGAATCATTTTTAAGTTAAATTTGAAACAGCTTAATAAGAAGCACGTGCATGCACACTCACAAACACACAGGCATTTTCTTGATAATAACTGGCACCTGGAGATTGGCTTCACCATTCAGCATCTCAGCTCTCTGCAATCATTTAAAGGGGAAACGGAACGCGTGAAGTCCTGGGCTCCGGCAAAACCCATGGCAAAACTCCCACTGACTTCAGCTAGCCTCATTCTTCCCCTCACCCTCAAATCAATGTGCCTTTTTGTTTATTTTCTTGTCCAACTAACTTTCCTCTAACGATATTAACACAGGGAAAAAGAGCTGCTTGTCAGCAGAGCTCAGCAGAAATTGGCAGGTTCTGTTTGAAGGCGTTTATGCAAGCTTCTTCTCTGGTTTGATTAGAGGAGATTCTAGCCGCAGTGTTTGGAGCCAGCTCAAGAGAGAAATGGCAAATCCTGCCCACAGAGTGTTCATGGATGGCAGCTGAATTGGGCTGAGGGAATTTTGCCTTCATTTTTCATGCCTTGAGGTTTGTTCCTAGCTTTAGAAGCAGGAATGTGCAGCAAAACTCGGCTAAAGCCACCTCCGTTCACCCAGTTTCGGGACCAAATTATCTAACATCAGGAACTACTTACACTGGTGACTGTATGCCAGCAGTTATCACACAGTGGTATCTGAGATGGAACATTTATTTCCTCTTTTAACCCTAAGGAAATATTATGATAACAAAAATGTCATCACCCCTGGAAAGTGTTGACTTTTACATGATGACCACAGGGTACCATTTTTGGACCAGCTCGTCTGAAATTCATTACGCTAACCAAAGACTGGGGGATTGGGCTTTTTTCCTGTCATGTTCTAAGGAACTGTGGAGTCATAAAAGCTTCATGCCATGTGAGAATGGACTACAGAAGCTCTGCAAAGTTCCTCTTAACAGTGCAGCTGTAGCCCAGACCAAGAGAGAGGAGTATTTACAGCAGTGTTGATTTGTGGGTCTCTGAAAATCAGTGGTCATTTCCATTACTTTAGAGGAGTCTGCTGGAAAAGAGCCTAACTGTCCTTCAAGAAAACATTTCAAGTTGCAACCAGGGAAACCGAGGCTTGCTGTGAGGACACAGAGCTCAGGCTAGCCTAGCCAGTTAATCTTTGCTGGGTAGATGTTCTGAACATTGACCCAAAGGTCTTCCAGAAGTACCAAAATACCTACCAATACAGTTTTTGCTCATTTCTTGATATTCTTACTTCCTTGTTACTCTCAGTATCCTTACAGGTGTTTCTGGCTGATCCATCTCCCTATGTCTCAGTGCTAATCACATATAGTGATGTCCCCCTAGTGACACCATTTACCAATCCATATAACATGGGCATGATACTCAAAAGCTGTTATGTTGCAGCATCATCTTAAATCTTTCAAAGAAGAGGTCATGCAGTGGCATCCTAGCAGCCATCCTGGTCATGTAAAGAACAACCCCATCTATTTGATAACCCACAGCATTTACTCATTGGTGCATTTAGGTATATTTGAAGGGCAGAGAAGTCTGGCAACCTCCAAAGACTTTTTTGGCAGAAAAAACCCTCACGAGATTCAATGAGGGCAAGTGTAAGGTGATGCCCCTAGGGAGGAATAACCCCACGTACCAGGACAGGTTAGGGGCTGATCTGCTGGAAAGCAGTTCAGTGGAAAAAGACCTGGGTGTCTGGGTGGACAACAGGTTGACCATGAGCCAGAAATGTGACCCTTGTGGCCAGAAAGGTTAATGGCATCCTGGGGTGCATCAAGAAGAGCATTGCCAGCAGGTAGAGGGAGGTTCTCCTTCCCCTCTACTCAGCCCTGGTGAGGCCACATCTGGAGTATTGTGTTCAGTTCTGGTCTCCTCTGTTTAAGAGAGATGGGGAACTTCTGGAGAGGGTACAGAGAAGGGCTACTAAAACCTAAAATGATTAGAGGATTTGAGCACCTCTCTTATGCAGAGAGACTGAGACAGCTGGGCCTGTTTAGCCTGGAGAAGAGAAGACTGGGGGAGGGAGGGAAATCTTATCAATATTTACAAATACTTAAAGGGTGGGTGTCAGGATGATGGGACCAGTCTATTTACTGTAGTATCTAGTGACAGGACTAGAGGCAATGGGCTCCTCCTTAACATGAGGAGAAGCTTTTTCCTTTGAGGGTGGTGAAGCACTGGCCCAGGCTGCCCAGGGAGGTGCTGGAGTCTCCATCTCTAGAGATACTCAAACCCCAACTGGACACCATGCTATGCAACCTGCTCTAGGTTCTCCTGCTCTTGCAGGGAGGTTGGACTAGATCATCTCCAGAGGTCCCTTCCAACCCCTAACATTCTGGGATTCTGCAACCTGGTGAAGATCATGGCTGAGTTGGTCATGCACAATCTGTTTAGTGAGTGTTCCCATCGACCCTTAACTCCACACATAACCCTGTTCTGTTTGAATTTCCTCCCCCACCCCACCTTGGTTCTATTTTCCAAATCAAATTTTAAAAGGTTGGATCTGACCTTCTCACCCTGAGAAACAGAGAAAGTGCTCAAGTAGGAATACCTGGCCAGTCACACTAGTAAAAGAAAAACAATTACTGCCTTATTTAACAAAACAAGCCACAAGCTCCAAATGGTCGAGGTCGCCTGTTTTGTGAAGGTCTTTAGAGCATATTTTGTGGTTCCCTGAGGAATAATTCTCCTTATTCAGAGAAACACTTATTAACCTCCATAATTTATTTGTGGCTTCGCTGAACACGCACACACTGTGCTCCGTGGCCATTAATCCTGGGAATGAATTGATTAATGATGGGTTAACCTTAAAAGGTTCAGTTTAGCTCAGATAACCACCCAGATTTCTGGATGCCTTTCTGAAATATATCAACTCTTTGAGACTCACTGCTACACTTCTTTCCCAAGTCTCTGTTACATGGCACACTGTTTTCTAGTCAGCCCTCCCAGAAAGTCCACAAGTTTTCTTCCCACCATGGACATTTTTAGCTGACACCACAACTTGCTTATTTGGTGTTCTGGGATAAAACCGTGGCTGTTAGCTAGAGGGTCCTAGAGTAAAGCAGCCTGCATTGCAGTCCTGATTTTGCTCTCAAACATAGATGCTGCATCTCTAGATGCTCTACTTAGGGACATGGTTTAGTCGTACGTTAGTGATAGGTGTGGTTGGACTTGATCTTGGAGTTCTCTTCCAGCCTTTGTGATGCTGTGATTTCCTTCCTAACACTTGTTTCAACCTTATTCCTTTGAGTAAGCTGAGAAAGGTAGGACTAGAGAAATTACCCCTCCTATAAACTGTGCACATGGCTAGTCCATGCTAAAACCTCATACAGCATTTGTTACTTCATATTCTTTTTTCAATAACCTACTGAATCAATCAGGCCTTTTTTTGGATGCCTTGCTTTTTGATACAGGGTCTCATGCCTGTTTCTGCTGTCCTTGTCATTACAAGAAGAATCTGAACCTGTTCAGGATTCTAAGCACAGCCAGTATTAAAACAAACAAAAAAAATGATTTATCTACAAAGCGTCTGTTTAAATTACCCAGAAATACAGTCTTGCTATTAAAGAGAACAAACACCCAAATGCTGGAAGCCAGTCTCTAGTAATGCCCACTGTAGTCTTGCCTTTGGAATACTTCTCATGCTTTTGACTTCTGCTACTCCTTACAGCTACTTATTGCAACTGAATATGAAGAACTCCTTGACATATTCTCTCCTCTATGCTAACTTAAAGAAATTAATACATCCTGGCATAAGGATATGTCTGGGGAGCCTGTGGAGGGAACAGCCATACCATGGCTGTGTGAGCAATTAGTGCTTGAACCAGAACTAACTTTACAGAAAGCTATAGTTATTTCCAGCCAAATTGAGACTGCAATGGCAGAGGCCAAAATAATTGCTCAAGAGGCTATAGACCATGGCCAAGCATTTCACTCATTAACAGGATGATCTCTAAGCTGGCATAAGTGTGAGAGGCAGAGTGGTGGTAAATGGAGCACATTTGATACATCTAGAAAGCACCATGGCATCTGAACACCAAAGTCAGGCTTTGATTGCACATCTCTGCTGTGTATTGCCAACTCCACTCTGAAATGAAATAATGGACTACAGGCAATTATTGTATCAAATTATGTGTAGGAAGAAAGTGAGATAAAGGACTCCCAAACTTATGCCTACAGCTACCACACTCAAAGCCACGTGAAGACATCAGATATTCAACTTCTAAACCTCCCCAAATAAGTGAGAAAACAAAAACAGCCTAAAGCACCTGGGCTTCAAGCCTACACTGATTAAGGAGAAAACTATGAAAACATGACCAGATCCTTACTGAATCTGCAGATGGGCTGAAGCAGCAGTGCTGAAAGATGTGGACTGCCCTGTGTACGTCAACAGAGATTTAACTACTAGAACAAGTGCTCCATGGCACCTTATCAGCACCACCAGACTGATATATATCTACTATCAGCACACCTTGTGAGAGGGTCTGCAGAGGGAGAAAAGGAGGTCTTGTTGCTGCCATCTTTGTCTGGTTGGCTGGAGTAAAAAAAGAGGTGAATGAAGAGATGCTTCTGACTGCCCTTTGGAGGAGGAGGAAGACGCTAGTCTGAGCTGATCAGGAGGGAAAGGCTACTTGCTTCTTCCAACAGCTCGAATACTTTAATATGCACTTTGGGCACAGGGTTCACCTGACTGCAGAAGACCAAAGACCCCAATGGGACCAAGCAAGAGCATGCTGCTGTTGGAAGTGAAGCACTTCTTTCTGTTTAAGGGCCAAAAAAAAAAAACACAAAACAACCCCAAAAAACAACCAGTATGCTTCCCCACAGGCTGCAAAGATCCCAGTGGGACCAAGCAAGAACATGCTGCTATTGGAGGTGAAGCCCAAAAAAACCAGTGTGCTTCCCCATATCAACCAGTGTGAAAGAGCAAGGCAAAACAAAGGCATGCTGTGCAACTTGTTCATACACACTGGCTAACATTCATGCCTAGAATTAAATACAAGCCTTGAAGTGACAACACTTCCATAACTTGCTCATTAGAAGGGTAACATAGACAATTGCTATCTGTGGCAAGGAGGGCAACAGGCTCTTTGCTTACTAACATATCACCCCATTTTGCTGAACACCTCAAAGCACATTATGAATTAGAGATGAGGCTACCTAACCTGCAGAAAATGCAGGAGGATCTCCTCAGATAAGTGTGACAGGTCACCTCTGCCTGGCAGAGTTACAGGGGACGCTGTTCTGTGTTCTGCTCAATGCCAGAACCAGGTGCCTTCAACTCATTCCTAAGCTGTTTAGACACTTGGCTGGAAGAGCAATGGCTCAGAACCAGATTGGAGTCCTAGGCAATCCTGTTACTTGCCAGAGGCACGAGAAAGGAGCTGTAATACAGTTGGCCCAATTGTATCCATTGTTCCTGACACGGTGTATTAGGACCTTTTGGAACAGCATCAGAGAGCTTACAGTATGCTACTGCTTGTAACAGGCTAGGCCAGCCAATGCCTAGAAAGAAGCTTTCTTTCTGCCTTAGGTCTATAACAGTACATCTATAAAATACTCTTGTATTGCCTTAATTATGAACCTATTTGGAATACAAGCCTTGTTAGGGAAAAAACCTCCATGAATAAACTAAACAGAGGAGCTGACTTGTTCTTTCTCCTCTATTTTCATCAGCACAGCCAGTCACAAAAAAAAAAAAGAGAGAGAAAAGTAGGAAAACACAGGCATTTTCCTAGAAATGTTCATTTTTAACTGCAAATGTGCTTTTCATTATTTCTTTTTAGTCAGCTCTTAAGCCATCTCAACAACTCATGTCATTTCTGTGTTTAGAGATTGGGAGGGCATCATTCTCAATAAAAATTACTATTTTCCATTGAAAGTGGAGATAAAACTACTCTGTACTAAGCAAAATGTGTAAGGTCTGCAAATACTTGTTGTATTTATATTATGGCAATCACCACAACATTTCTGGTGCACCTAAATAGAAATGGAACCCTGTATTATAATTCCACAAGTTCCTGTTTTTATCACATAGACTAATGGCAGAAGAGTGTTTTCCAACTGAAAACATCGTGCACCACCCCAGTATAAACATTTACTACAATAAAAGAGTAATGGGCAATTGTTGTAGTTTACAGAGCTAAAAATAGACATAGCTGCAAACACTGAATGGGATAGGGCCAAAGGGTTTTCATAGGGTTTCATGTGGGGGTTGTCTGTGACTCAGTTTTGTTAATTAATATATTCAAATTTAAGTCTCATTTAACACAATTTACATCCTACAGCAACTGGGAGGCCAGAAATTGTCTTCTGCTCTCTGGCCTTGCTGGTTGCTGGTGAAACAGGGTCATGAGCAATGCAGCCTAAGTAAACGGGGAAGACTGACACTGCTATTTATTTACAGAGGTTATCTTCCTTCCTCTGGTCTGCCCTCCTCCCTTTTTTCACCCCCACAGTCTAACCCTGCCCTGTCTGGTCCGTGGGTATGGTATTTGTCTTCAAAACATACCAAATAAGAAGTTAACATTCACCAACTGTGACTTATCTGACAGCTCAGCACTCTCTTTCAAGTTGTTCACCATCTCAACTCCATTTCCACCAGCGTCATAGGGTGGCACCCTGCCAGGACATAGGCTGCTTGTCTCTTGGAAATGGAAATTTGTTAAGTTTACTGAGCTTTTTTTTTTGTCTCCCCTCTTTCTCTTTAATAGGTTTTATATATTCAGTGGGAGAAGATGCCAAGTGGTATTATTGCAGGGAACAAAGACTCCTACTGCAGCAAAGCTGTCCCTCCATTTTCAGCATTAAACTGCACTGCTCTGTTTGGCACAGGAATTCACCCAGTTCCTCTCCTGTGGAAATGTTGGTTTCCTAATATTCTTCTCTGAACCAGAATGAAAATCCTCCTCTAAGGTTCAGGTGTCAGTTACTCCAGTCCGGAGGTAACATCCTTTTTTTCCTTCTCTAACCAGACTTGTTTCAGACATGGTGGGGCGTTAGTCCAGACTCCTGCTATGATCAACTACTTCCTGACCTCAGCTGCACCATAGGAACTTTTGGAGGTTTTTTTATTTAAAGGGCCAAGAAGTTTTATAGCTTTTTCCTTCCTCCTTTTAGACTTTGGAATAGATCAAGGACTACTTGAGACTCACAATGTAGCAATCCATAGCAGCAAAAATTAATGAAGACGCACCTTTCTGTTCTAAAATATGCATTTTCCATGATGGAAAAATTTGTCTGCAAGTGTTTCAGACAGCTAGTACTATTTTGTCAAATATCCACTCCTATTTGTAACTATTTCAGAAAGAACAGAAACTTCTTAATCCCTTGGTATAATGCCTGAATCATCACGAGCCAAATCCTGTACTCTGGGGGCCTTCAAGGTCTACATAGCAACAGTAAGTTCCTCTCTTCATTCTTTGGTCAGACCAAAATGATATAGGAACCTGTAACTTGCAGGTGCACTCCTGGATGCCTAAATCTGAAAGCAAGAGTGTCGCATTCAATCCAACTGCAAGGCTGGATTAGAGGGCTACAGCCTTTTCCTGCTTTCAATGTCTCTACATCACTCCAGAAACTCAAATTAACCTTAAAAATCCTTTATCTTTATTTAGACTGGATATTAGGGAAAAGTTCCTCACCAAGAGGGTGGTGGAATACTGGAACAGGTTGCCCAGGGAGGTGGTTGGGGCCCCATCCCTGGAGGTATTCAAGGTGAGCCTTGACAAGGCTCTGAGCAACCTGATCTAGTGGGGGATGTCCATGCCAACAGGGGGGTTGGACTAGATGACCTCCAGAGGTCCCTTCCAACCCAAACAATTCTATGATTCTCTCTACCCATTTTGCTCCCACACCTGAATGGCTGCACTATCTGCTACACTGCAGGCTGCAACTGGCATACACAGAGCCTGATATATACCGCATCCCTCTCATGGCCTCCAGAGGATGTAGTGAGCCAGAGGAAAGCAATGATAGATGGACAATCACTAAACCACTCTCAGATTCATCCCCTCACATTAATATCTCATGTTAGTCCAAAGTGCTCTTAGGAAATGGAGTCGTGAAGGACATGCCTGAGGATTGTTATACACCACAGAAGAGCAAAATGAAGTCATAGAATCATTAAGGCTGGAAGAGACCCTCAAGATCATCAAGGCCAACCATCTACCTATCACCCCCATGCCATTAAACCATGTCCTTAAGTACCACATCTACACCTTCCTTAAACCCCTCCAGGGATGGTGACTCCACCACCTCCCTAGGCAGCCTGGGCCAATGCCTAACAATTCTTTCAGTGATGAAATTTCTCCTAACATCCAATCTAAACCTCTCCTGGGAGGAATTTGAAGCCATTTACACTTGTTTTCTCAGTGTTAACCCAGGATAAGAGACCTACCCCCATCTCACTCCAACCTCCTTTCAGATAGTTGTAGTCCTGGCTCCCTACTCTGGTGATCTGCAAATCAAGATAAATAGTTTCCTAATTTTTTCTGGTTATTGTAAAACTATTTTCTGTGTTATGTTGACAAATTCTTGATAGCCTACGGCAGTCCCCATTGGTTATGTCTATCATTGTACCCTCCCTAACAATCAGAACAGATTTCCTCATGCCCCCATGGCTGCTGCACACACCTCCCCTGTGGAACTGTGCCTACAGGGATGAAATAAAAAAGACTGTCCTCCTTGTGTTACAAAAACCCTCTCCTGTTGCTGAAGAACCTGTCCTTGATGAGCGAGACAAAGCTAAGAATCTGATCCCATCCAGAACTTCATTTCACTGATACCTCTTTCAAAACACCATCTCCTCTCTCATGGAGTGATCACAGTAGTATTACTCAGACAGGAGCAACACAGCACCCAGCCCTGACTCACTTTCTTACTTGGGCCTTGCTTACACAGAGGAAGGTTGAACAAAACCTCAGTAAAGAGCTAAGGACATGGCCTACGGTGATTAATTCTCTCCCACAAGTACAAGTCACTGAAGGTGGTGCCTCACCAGAGGTACCAAGCCCTGCCCTTCTCTCTCTAGGGCAGGAAATCCTCACCCAGGTCCTGAAGAAGCAGGGCACCCCCTGCTGACCCTGCTCCCAGAAGACAGGCAGCTTTCCACATCCTTAAACCCAACTGAAAAAAATACCAAAGACATTAATTGAACACCAAGTTTTTGTACATAGTCTTGATTCCATTCTTTTATGGAGATATTTCTTTTCACCCTTCAAAGAAAGAGTTGCTTTAGGACTTTGTCCAACTCATGGTAAGTCTAATTTCTGTATGTTCTTCTATCATTTGGCCATGCTTTTGGGGCAAAGAGCTATTATTATTCAGGTCTAATCCAGTCATGTCCTCCATTCCAACACCTTCACAGTCTTCCCTCATCACCTGAGTGTAGCTTTGGAAGAAGTATATAGCAAGGCTATAACGTCTTTGTGTTTACCCAGGAAATAAGAAAGGAGAAGGGTTTGCTTTGCCTTGTATTTGGTTTGGATCAGTTTAGCTTGAAGGCAATCAATGTGCTTGTAAAATCTGAAGCATTTCACAGATGCCAGGTCTCTGATTATGTCTGGAGATCAAGATTCATAGTTTAAAATTAAACTTTCAGCTTTCTACCAGACATGCTGGAGATAACAGAAGAACCCTAAATCCTCATCCACTCAATTTACTCCAGATTTCTCATAACAGACCCTTGAAGAAACATCTGAGTAACAAACAGAATAAATAGGTGAAGGACCATTACAGCCCACCAAAAAAAATATGCATATGGTTAAAAAAGCCGTAAGTATCTAATCCAATCTGGACAATCTTGATTATGACATATCACATTCTCTCTTTTAATATAATAAAATGTAATTCATTTAAACTCATCACATACTTATTGAAGGAAAACAGATTTTCCTTTACTTAGTTTATGATCTTTGGAAGAAGGGGCAGGCAACTCAGGAGGACTTACAAGGACCTTGTGGGGTTTTGCAGGGAGAAAACCAGAAAGGCCAAAGCCCAACCAGAACTTAATCTGGCTACTTCTATAAAAGGAAAAAAGCCACATTTCTATAAGCATATTAGTAACAAAAGGAAAAGGGTGATTTCCCCTTAATTTATTGCATGTGGGTGACAAAGGAGAAGGAAAAGTCTGAGGTACTTAGACCTTCTTTACCTCACTCTTAAACAGTGAAACCAGTTGTTCTTTGCAATGGCACAGGCTGTCCAGGGAAGTGGTGGAGTTATCAGCCCCTGGAGGGACTTTAAAGACCTCTAGATGTGGTGCTGAGGGACATGGTTTAGTGAGGACTTGACAATTGTAGTTCTGTGATTGGACTCCATGATCTTAAAGGTCTTTTCCAACTTAAATGATTCTGTGATTCCATGATTTAGGGGAAGACATAATCCCAAGCCTTATACCTTCTTTTTGTGTATTCATCACCTCTCAGGCATTTAAAATTACCATTTTTATTTAAGGACATTTTCCTCCTTAGTACATTAAAAAATACAAATATATGGATTGTTTAATATCAAACATGGTTTGATAACATCTTGTTGTTAATATTTGTATTATTAATTGAGAACTGAAAGTTTTAAAGTAGTGGAAACTTCCAGTCTTATTGTCTATTGTTAGAGACATGGTTTGGTGGTATGTTAGTGATAGGCATGGTTGGACTTGATGATCTTAGAGGTCTCTTCCAAGCTTAATGATTCTGTGATTGTTTGTGGTTTTCAATTCAAGATCATTTTTGCTTAAGCAATTTTATGTAAAATTGCAAAAAACCTCAGTGCAGGATAAATATCAAATGAAGCACTGTTCAGTGTTAAGGAATAAGAAGCTGTTTGAACCATGAGTATGACACACAGGGAAAGAAAAGAGAGCCTCTTTCCCAAAGATCAGTCAGACTTGGGGTTTGTCTGATCTTCTCTGCAAGACAATTCCACATTCCTTGATTAAGAAAGTCTTGTATCCGGTTCTCACATACTTTCTTCTGGTTTCTCTGTGCTCTGCTCCAGTCAGAGGAGCGCTATTGTCATGCTGTTTCATGCATCAAAATTTGGATTTGATTAGCTAATGTTGATTCACTAACCACTCTCAAGACTGAAAGTGACATAAGAAGCTCACCCAGCATCAGCAGAGGACTTGAAATGCTGCGTCCATGGTAGCATACACCACAAAAAAAAGAAGGCAGCAACATCTACAGACATTTAGCATACCACTGGGTAGCTGCATTAAGCTGATCCTGAACGTGGGCATCATTTTACAGTCAGCTAAAACACATCCAGATCAAATGAGTTCCAAGAACCCAGAGCTTTGTCCTCCTGCTCTCAGGTTATCACTGCCTGGGAGGAAGGAAGGGACATTTCCTAGCTAGCTGTGAAATGCTTAGAAAGCAATGCTACCTGGCCATGGAAGCCAGGCAGGACCCAGAGGCTTTGCACAACTTTGATAAATGCTGGCCATATGTCTTCAATGAATGGAAGGTGGAGACAGTGCCTTGGCCCACTCTTCAAAGCATTCCCCCTTTCTGACTTAGCATTGCTTTGGTCTTGCCTGCATTCAACTTGAGCCAGCTGCTCTTCATCCAAGAGTTTATTTCCTGAAGGCATTCCAAAATCCTATGGCCAGGGTGAATATACTGTCAGATTAGACCATCTAAGAGCCCTGTCTGCCCTCAAAACCCTCAGAATTGCTGAAGTATTAGCACCTAGAAGGCTCAACTGAGATTACAGCCCCTTCAGATTATGCACAGGAAGGCAGACCCAGCCTGGAATGGTTTCCAGATGAAATTAATCAAGTAAAGCAAAGGCAATGGGGATATAGGATGGCTACAAGGAGTAGGGCAGGAACACAAGGTATGGCTCACCTCCCCACTACTCCAGTACTTATCTGCACCACCAGCCAGCTCCCTGACAGAAGAACTTCCCCTCTAAGAACCTTGTAAAAGGAGGAAAATATTCATCAGATTTACAGCTTCTGATCATGAAAATACCTTGGTCTTAGAACCCTCTTTGCCCTGTAGAAATTCAGGGGTTTCCAAATGGTACCATTTGTACCATTTGTACATACTGACATTGTGGTTTGTCTAACACCTGTCTTTATAAAAACATTGCAAGAATCTCTAAACATATTCAGCAAGAAATATTCCTTTAATCAGATTTTTTTCTTCTTCTCCTCTAAGAAGGTATTCAGCTGGCAATTTCTTGAAAGTTTGTTTGTATATATATGTATATAGTGTATATATATATTGTTCTATTTGAATTTTTCACTCTCTATTTTCCTGTCTCACAGAATTAAATGTCAGCTAGCCAGCTAAAGTCTTAATGCATTCATGTTCACAGATTACCATTAAATGTTATCATGGGCAACTTGCTTGCCAGTTTTATGTTTTAACTCATCAAAAGTGAGGATGAGAGGAGCACTAAGGTAAATTTCATGCATCAAAATCATGAAGCCTTTTTCTAATGTATACCTGATGCTATTACAACTTTTCATGGGAAAGTCTTATTTTGGTTAGTAGCATCCAAATGTAGCTGTTGTCTCCTGGCTAAGAAGAAAAGCCTCTTGATATGGGAAATATGATGGAGGTTGATTAAGAGACACTTTAGTGTCTTCTGTGCATCAAGTCAAGTCCATCCACATTGGCTTCACTTGGCTTGGCATCTCCTCAACTGACTTCCAAGCTGATCCCTGGAGGACCACAAACACATGGACCCTTGCTAGCACTGTTTTCTGTTTTGAGCCACAGGAGAGCATGATGCAGATGTATCCCAGAAGCTTTACAACTCAGATTGTGGTGCTGGGGCAGGCATGCAGACAGCACCACATCTCCTGACACCATCCCCTTGTTCCAGTGCTGTTTATTAACACAGACTCCGCATCATAACAGAAAAAAATATTAAACAATACTACACTGCTTTTGGAAATCTTTTTCTCCTTGAAAATAGCATGTGAGAAGCAATCAACCTTGCTGGACTACATACACACAGAAAAACCTAGCTAAGCTGTATCAGTAATATGGCAGCTAACAGTGTTCACCTGCTTCATGATTAAGATTCAGGCTTTCAAGCTTTTCTTTCCTTTACAAGAGAGATCTTGTTCTCTCTTTCAGAGGTTTCCTGTTATCCCATGAGTCCTAGAAAAAATTAGCACATAAAAAAATTGGGAGAACTGGCAACCTTGCTAATTGGTCACCAAAGTTTTAAGTCAGTCCCACAACAAAGGTTTTATATGGTCATTACATTTGCTGACAGCTTCCACTAGTATATTTACCACAGTGGCAGAGGTTGGGAGCTAAATCACTGCATCCTTATGAATAAAGAGCTTTCAACAGTTCATAATTAGCCAGTAGACAAGATAACTCAGGATGACTTGCACATCTTCTGTCTCCCTTATAGAATGAAAAAATAAATGGAAATGGCTTTATGACCAGATCTATTTCCTGCTCAGCCAGTTGGAGAGCCACTACGATTGTTATTCTGTCTAGTAATGGCTTTTGGATGGCTTTCTAGCTCTCATTTATTTCCTATATAGTCGGCATAGATCACACTCAATATTTGGGATTAGAAAAGGGCCAGGAAAGTCAGTAGCTTTATAGAGGAAAATAATTAATGTGTTGGTGAGCCAGTGGTATTAGCCTTCCCTTAGCTGGCATTGCGGGGAGGTCACTGTTGGGACGATGGATGAGCCTTCTTGACTCAAGTTGAGAGCAAGAGAAAAGGATGGGAGTCTGCAAAACCATAATTGTCATGGTTATAGGATATTGCTCAGGGACTTATAGAAGCAGCAACCAAGTAATAAACATAATTATTCCAAGAAAGAACACAGATCAGGAACAAGGACACAACATCAGTGAAACCCCTAAAGGATAATTCTGTGTGAAGGTCATAACCATCAGGAATAGATGTGCTTTTCTTTTTATTTCTTCTGCTTTATCACTCCCACCCTCTCCCAACATTTTATCACGTTTTTGGAGAAGGGTAGGAGAATTCTCCATCCCTTAGGTACATTAAATTTCTATTTAAAGAACAGGCTGATCAAAAATCCTCCTTCCAATGCACCTCAAACTTTGCAGGAAATATGCACTTAGCTCCAGACTGTCATGGCCAAGTCCAAATCTTCTAACATGGCAAAGTTCAGCAAGGGACAAAAATAATGGTTACTGGATGAAGGACACATTTGGTTGTGAGGAGCAGGAGGTCAGATATCTGTTCTAGAAACGCAACTCAAGACTGGTGTGATCCTGGAGACCTCTGTAGGGCCAAACTGAGGCTGCACAGCACAGAAGCAGAGTTTGGAACAGGAGCTTGGCAGCATTTACCCACATCTCAACACATTTTTTCCACCAGGTCTTTCCCAGCAACAGTTTTACCTGATACTTTCCCTTGAATCATAAAATTTTCACCATATGATTTTTCAGTTCTCTCTCTCACTCCTCTCCTCCCTCCCCCTCCCAAAAGCTACAATCACTGGAAATAATATTAAAAGTTCAAGTCCTGAAAACACTTAATGCCATGATTAATTTTAACAGCTTAAGGAAATCCAAGATGACATATAGTGATTTTACTTATTCATGCGAGTGACACTAAGCATTGTGAAGCCTGTACAATATTCAAATAAGAAGAGTGAGCTCATATCCTCAAGAGCATGGAGCACTCAGGTCCAGCATTTTGCCAAAAGATCAAGAGGGAGTCCCTGAATCACACTCTGGTTTAATCTGTGATGGCTTCTTTTAGGAACTTATCAACAGTTTCCTTTTTGCTCTCCTATTAATCATTAAGTGTGAACCTGTGTCCTGAATTTTGAACACAAAATATACTCCCCAACCTAAAGCAGCTAAGCCTTGCCAAAAGAGAAGGAACTGCATTCACAGTCAGAGCCAGGCAATACTCTTCAGACAAAAACTTTCTCAGAGGAAAAAGCAGATTTGCCCATATTAGAGTGTTTTATGAATTAAAATGCTTTCATAAGCCTCTAAAAGAACATTTCAAGTTCTTAGACGCTGAAGATTTGCTTCAGTATATTCCTGATAGTTATAAAATCAAAGTGTGGGGCTTTTTAAACTGAAAATCCATTTTCTCCTAATACATTTTTTCTAGCAGAATAATTAATATTCCATTTTGTGTCTTTTTTCCAACCAGTTCCTCTTAAACCACCAAGGTGTCAAGACCTCCAGTGCACTGGAAAATAAGTTATTCAGAGAGGTGTAGCTGTGCCAGGTAAGAGGTTCTGCAAACATTGTGAAGCGAGTACTCTGAGAAGTTGGGAGGAGCACAGAAATAATTCAGCCTGCCTGTCTGAAGGCAGGCATAACAGGAGGATTTTTGGGGGGGGTTGGAAGGATCAGGTTGTGCTGGGCTTGCTGGCACAGATGGGCTGGCACTCATTGAAGCCACCCCAGTGAATCCATGGAACAACTTTGGCAACTGCTCGCTAGCGTAAACGAAACTCTGCTCCCTGTGGCTCCTGGGTTTAAGTGTACTCCTGACCAAAGCTAATTTGGGTAACAATAATTAGCTCATTTTCTTTCAAATGTCAAACCACAACATTTGCTTTACTGCTTCTCTTGCCACCAGAAAAAAAAAAATAAATCCCTCCCAACCATTCCATGTATCTTCAGCAAAGTGCTTAAGATAAGGAAATGCTTCAAAACCACTGTAAGAGGAGACAGAACCAACTCAGAACCCAGCTCTGTAAACAATTTCCTACCTTTTTTCTCACACAAATCACTGCATTTTAGCTTCAACAGGACTATCAGCATAGACAGACTGGTGCCCAGGTGCTCAGAAGTTAGCAGGGATCAGCTGATACAACGCAAATGAAATTCAGGATTTAAAGCCCTAGCAAAAGTACTTCATGCTTCAAAACATACCCTCTGCAGCCCCCAAGAGCTGTAAAGTCATCCCTGATATTCCTGTGAAAACAACTCTTCCTCTGTAGAACATTCCTAGCAGCAGGAACCTTCTCCCTCCTTACTCCTCATGACCACTTTAACAGAGGCCTGGACACACAGGGGAAGCCCCAGTTTGAAAAGGGAGAGGTAATGCTGGCTTCTACCCTCTCCTGCTCTACTAGCAGGAGAAAGAGTAGGGAAAACATGGTGCTCTGCAGATTGTGAACCCTTCCCCTCTCTCCACTCTGGGGGAAGCAGAAGAAAGGTAACTCAGGTGGCTCCTGAAGGCAGGTCCCATCCCGCTTCTGCTCACACAGAGCAAGGGTTTAGTCCTCAAAACGTTAAGCAGGACCCTTCTCTAGGCAGCACTTCAGGTAGGATGCTCTGTGGTCCGTAACACTGAAGCTTCCTCCTCACAGAGGACAAAGTACAGAATCAAAAAATGATTTGGGTCTCTAGTTCAAATCTCTCTGCCATGGGCAGGGTCATCTTCCACTAGACCAGGTTGCTCAAGGCCTCATCCAACCTGGCCTTGAACACAGGCTATGTAGCTTATTTCCAGAGGTATACCAAAATGAGAGGGTTGAAGTGTGATGTGTTGTTCTTACATCTTCTTCCTACAAATACTCAGAGTTTTTGCACCAAGCATCATCTCCCTTTAAAGATCTCATACAACCTCTACCATTGGTTTCCTACTTGTTTATCCCTAGGCCAAGTTGCACAGGGGCAGTAATTCATCTCCCTTTTGGAGACATTAAGTCCAGGCACTGAAAGTGTCCAGGTCATTTATGAGCCTACAGCTCATTTGCAGCCCCTTTATTGCACCCATCCATCTCCCACCCTCCTCCTGGCCTCACCAATACACTCTAGCTGCTTTCCTAGTTCTACCAAGCTCCTTGCTCCCAACACACTGAAGCATCTCAGCAATATTAATGAACATATCCTCACAACTCTCCCAGGAGGACCATGGATATTATCACCCTTTACAGAGGACTTGCCTATGGCTATACAATCTGTGGCAGAGCTGGGAAGGAGATCAAGAAATCTGGTGCTTCAGCCCAGCACGTTAACCACAGCGCTCTTCCTCTGCTCCCTTTTATGAGCAGGACACCTGTTCACTGGTGGAGGACCACCAAAGGGCTATCACATGGTAATAAACTTTTACAGTCACTACAGACCTGAGCTGGATTTGACCCAGCATGTTAGAGGTGCAAAAGCCTTATGTATGGCCTGTTAGTGATCCCTGGAGCTAGGTATTGCTGTGGTAAAGGGTTTGTTACCCACTGTAAATGTGAGCTTGGGGTGCCAGCAAGCCTCCAAAAGCAGGTATCAGCGTGGACTCAGTCTTAGTTGGGTTGGGTGGAGGAGAATTTGGATGATAAGGGTGTGTTGTGTGCTTGTGCCTGCATGTGTGTGTATGTGTGCATATTCCTTTTTTTTTCCCAAGGAAACATTAGAAATCAACCTTAAAGGATGTGAGCTTAGCTTAAATGTCAGCTGAAAAACAGCTGCTGAAAAGAGATATAATCCACGAGCCAAAAAAGTGGGGCTGGAAGGAAGTTGAAATGAGAGATGTTTAGTTTGCTAATGCTCCTGTGTGAGGATAAAAGGGTGAGATGTGGGGAATCTTCTCTGGCACAAGGTCCTGCAAAAGCGTTCTGGAAGATTCGGGTTAGCAGAATACGATCTCCCCATATGGCAGGCTTGAAAAAGTGGTGAAAGAAGGCCAAGCATATGCAGCAGTGATGTAACAGGGCCAGAAGGGTCAGGCACCTGTGACTTTCTAGCCACATTAAGTTCTTCAGAAGCTGCTTTTTGACTTAGCAGAGCACAGTTTTCCATCACATATGTGTAAAACATTTCATCCATTACAGGTTTCTTGGCTCTTCTGGATTGATTTTGTTCATGTGTGGGGAAATTTAAGGAAACAAAACAACAACAAAAAAAGCTTCTGAAACACATTTCTTCTCCTGTTTCAAAATTTAGCACTCATCCCCTTGAAGCAGAAGATTTTTGTCTTGCATTTGAAAGGTCAGTTTTGCAGTGCTGTGTTTGGGTGTGTTTGCAAGCTCCTTAGCACAATTAACATGCAGAGGCTGCAGGAGCCTTCATCTTCTACTAGGTATCTCACTGTTACAACACAAATCCACTAATGAATCACTGCCTTCTATTCACCCTAAAACTTTACAGAGACAATGGGTGAACTGTAGCCACAAGCAAGGAAAAAAACCCAACTGCCTATCCCTCCTCATATCAAAAGTGACTTAGAGCAGAGTTTTCCCCCAGATAGCTATAATCCTCAAATAATCCTCACTTGCTGCAACAAAAAATGACAGAAAGAAAAACATTCACTGTTGCAGTGCAGCTGACTCCTTTACGTTGCACTGTACTTGAGGGGTAATGAGAGGAGAGTACAGGGGTGCCAGGTAGCTCTGGGGGCTCAGAGCTCACCCACAAACCTCTGCTTTTTTATGTTGGGTCAAGCCATCACCAAGGAGAGAATGAAAATCCAGCCTCTAGAGGATCCAGGCATATACTTGTGGCTACCAAGGGATGGTACTGCAGTCTCCAGAGGGGGTTCCCAGCAAGAATTCCTCCTAATGATTCTCTGATCTTCCAGCAGCTCAGATCAATGCTCAGGCTGACAGATACACAGGCATAAGCGATAACATGAAAATACCTTAAAAACTCAGGCTGATATGCCTTTACACTGCATTTACTGACTCCCCAATAGATGCAGAAAGAGAGGACCTGAATCTGCTGATCTTAAATCCTAACCTTTTGAAATTCATCCCTATGTAAAAGTAAACATAATACTGATCCCTAATTACTAGGGATTAAACCTTCTTGTATCTAAACACTGAGCTTGTACATGATATTCCTGGCATCCAGAATGAGCTGGAGTCAGCATGGTCCCTGGGCACATTGTCCCTTTCCCTCACCACAGTCACTGCTCTGTATGATGTTAGTCTATTTGTGCAGCCTCTTTCAAGACAGCAATATTTAAAAATTAATTCATTATGCAGCACTTCTGAAAGCCAATTATGGAGCTTTCCACAGCCAGGGCTGTAAAAGCAGGGCTAGCACCTAACTCATCCTAAAGGCCACCCTCCAGCTAGAAGAGGTGCAGGAAACACAAGCCAGACTTGATACATGCTATCACCTCACCTTCAGAACCACCCTGAGTTCATGAGTCCCTTAGCTTCAGGAACACATTAGGAAAACCAGCTGCTTTTAAAAAAAAGAGGTGAACTCCCCTCTTGCCAGCTCTCTCCTGCAATTCTAGATGGCTTTTATCCTCAACTATATCCCAGCATGGCCTCATTGCACTGTAAGAGGTTCTTTAAGCCATCTTAGGCAATGAACTATCATCAGGGGGATTGTGCTAATTTGCACACTCTCTCCTACCATGACTGTGACCCTCATTGTACCACTGCCACCCATAGATCAAAAGTCTCAGTACAAAATTCCATCTGATACCAAACCTCATGGAGTCAGTGGGACCAAGCCTCACACCCTGCCTGCGCACAGATACGAGTTCACTGCCATTAACAGCTTTGGGCACAACAAGCATCAGGCAGAAGCTGCACCACAAACCACCTTCTCCATCAACATCACCACCAGACCAGTGCAGGCTCTCTCCTGCAGCCAACACGAAGGGAAACCCACATGATGGTGTTGCTATCGCCCACATGTCCAGCAGCACCCTAGGGAGTCACCACTCTGGGCGAGTTCCCCAAAACCCCCACACACCCACCTCTGAGCCCCACCAGCCCAGAGCAGTGGCAGAGGCCAGAATAAAGGCAGTTCTCTGGCATTTGACATTGTTTGTGACAACACTAGCAAAGCATCACAAGTGGATACTAGCAAGGCTTGCTATTTGTGTATGAGTGAGTCACAATACTCCAGATTCATAAGAGCCAGATGTCACAGCTGACCCAGACAAGGCACTCAGACAGATCCCACGCGTTTCATGTGTCAGCCTTATATCCATTCATAAAACAGCTCCCTCCCAAAATATAAGTCTTGGGAAAATTGAAGAGTATTGTGCAATTCTAAGTCCAGTTTCAATCAGTTTCTTTGGTTTATTTTTCCCCTTATTTTTTTTTCCTGGTCAACAGTGGTTAAAAGAAAGGAGGGGCAGGAAATTATGTCCATCACAGAGGAGGATATAAAAAAAATGAAAAATACTGGTAGGCAGGCTTGGAAAAATAACTTTTTTTCCCCCCTTGCTTTTCAAAATGTTACAGCTATAGAAACAACCTCCTGGACAAAGTCAGACAGATGTTTTTTTCTTCCCTCCTACCCCCCCCCCCCCCCCCCCCCCCCTCTTTTTTTGGTTGCAGTNTGGAAAAAAAACACACACACACACACAGAGAGAGAGAGAGAGAGAGAGAGAGAGAGAGAGTGTGTCTCAGGCATTGGAGGTGTCTGGGGCTGAGGATTACAGAAGTTCAAATTGGCTCCCCCTGTCAAAATTACAGCTGCACAAAAGATGGTACAAGCCTCTATCAAGCCCAGGGCTCAAAAGGACTTTTTCCGGTTCTCAAGAACGACGCAGGTCTTGAGACAATGCAGCTGTGCTCTGCTGGCCTGGCTGGGACCTGCTCCCCACCCCCAACCCTTGGATAAGGAATTAGTGAGGATGCCAACCTGCTGAGGGGTGTGATTAAAGAATACCTCCCCCAGTGCATTGGTCATTTGGGGATGATTTACTGCCAGGGTATAGCCTTCGAGACTTCTTAGGAGATGTTTTCTTTGTTTCCACGTTTCCCTCTTGAGACTCAAAAATGTAATATCTATTCCAGCAAGCAGAGTTCTTGCTCCCTTGCCCTGTCTCCCTCTCATTTCAGAGTATTATCGTTGTCCACTAGTGAGCAGATTACAATTTACCTGCATTGTCACCCAGGTGCTGTTTTAGCTGTACAACTGCCTTTCAAGGCTATTCTACCCCTACCCCACCCAGCTGACCTTGCCAATCTTAACCTGCAGCCCTTGTCAGGTGATGACTGCTGAGGGAATCCCATTACAAGCTTCACCACACTGCGCTTTCGTTGCTGTGCCTGTTGGTGTAAGGTTCCTGCCTGTTGCACTTGGACGCTGCAGCATCCGCCAGTTGAGTGCAGGTGGAGCAGTTCAGTGGTCTACACACAGCATGGATGTTCTCAGGGTGATTTGCCAGATTTTTTTTTTGCCTACATGTTTTAAATGCCATGTTTTCCCCTTCTCCCTCCTTAAAGACACAGATGAGTTGGCTGGTTACAGAGAGCCAGCTACAACAATAGGTTGGTACCTCCTGAACAACTACACTGGCACAATAGAGTCTGACTCTTGCATATGTAACAATTTCCTTGTAGTAAAGGCTCAATTCTTCAGCTACAAATCCCAATAAGGTCCTCGGAAACTATTAAGCAAGAGTAAATCATATTTTTCCATAGGAAGGGCAGCTAAACTGTTCATTTGAAGTTCCCATTTTAATCAATGGACAAATCGCAGAAGCCCTGAGAAGATGAAGCTCCTGCTGATGTCCTCATCAGGTGCTCAGAACTTTAAGTCTGATCCCCTTCCACAACTGCTATACAGTAAGTTTGAAAGGAAATATCTGTGATTTACAGATACAGGAGAACCTGTAAATTTGGGGTTCTTCCCTTGATGACAGTTTAAGTCCAAAGAAAAAATATCTTGCTTCTTCCAAACATTTTCTTTTTTAAACTACCTCTGTTCCTTGTATTATATTCTGCCAGCTCTGTAACTGATTAACTATCATTGCCTGCCTTCTCACTCAACAGTGCCAATTATGCTGCTAAAAAACAAACCTAAAATCACTCTCCTCCCCCACCAATCTAATCACATTCTTCTCTTCAAATCTTTCTGTAGCCTTTTCTATACTCAGGAATTTTCTCACGCTTCAACGGTAATCTCCACTTCTGCTTCTATCCCTCTTCTCCCTTTATTTATGTTCCCTGACCACTTGCCTAAAATCACTCCCCAAACTCTTTTCAGTGTCTTTCACGCGTTGTTCCTGCCTTTGAGTGACTCCTGTCACAGCATGGAGCTGTTTCCCATCTAGCTGTGCACCAAATGATCATCACCTCCTCACTCTGGCTTCTGGGAGGTATATATCAGCCTGCAAACAACTCGTGTAAACCATCAAGAGGTATGGTTTATATGTAAACTAGCAGACTGCTCTCAGGCTAGCACATCTTCACAGAATCAAGGTGAGAAGAGACCTCTAAGATCACCAAGTCCAACCATACCTATCACCACCATGCCACTAAACCACGTCCCTAAGGACCACATCTATAGGTTTCCTAAACACCTCCAGGGATGGTGAATCCACCAGCTCCCTGGGCAGTCTATTCCAAGACTTAACAAGCCTTTCAATGAAGAAATTCCTCCTTCTATCCAATATAAACCTCCCCTGGTGCAACTTGAGGCCATTTCCTCTCCTCTCACTGTTAGTCCTGGAGAACAGACCTATCCTCATCTTGCTACAACCTCCTTGCAAGTAGCTGTAGAGAGTTTCAGGTATTTCCAGATAACAGGCACATTATCTGAACGGCATTTCCTATGCAATTCAATATACTGTCCTAGATGACTTGTAACTTGGTGAAAAATCCAGCTACATACCCAAATCTTTCATTTTGCAGCCAAATTTCTCTCGTTTAATTAACAGGTAGTAGCAAAGCATAAATCTATCATTGGATATACTGTGCCACCTCTGGCATGTCGCTTTGTTTTTCACTTTAGTTTGATTCCCTATGTAAAGTAGAAAGAGAGTAGCTGTTCCCCAAGCATCTTATCAACGATTTTTATCTGTTTGGTTCATTTATGGATTCTTCAGGGGCTGATCTAGGTCTTGGCATACCAAGGTGCAATGAAATGTGCAATCTCAGTCAATACTAGTGTAATATATCTATAAGAAAAGTGTAATGAACATTTATTAATATTTTTCCAGTGCTTTGAGCATGGAAAAAACACAGCATAAGTGCCAGCAAGGTGCTCTCTGTGCTTTTGGTCAGGGACATTCCCATGGCAGGAGCAGTAGTAAAAGATATTGGATTAATCCTTCACCACAAATTGTTCAGTCAGATCCCAGTATTATCACTGGAGTCAACTGCATGTAATTAAAGATATTAAAATATTTGCAGTCTATTTTGAATGATGTATTCTGGATGACTCTCAGAACATTCTCAAATTCATTCCTCTGGGTTTTACAGTAGCTATATTGTGTAAAGCATACACTAAGTAGACTCTGTAATACAGTGACAGTGTTTTTTATTAGTGATCTTGAGACCATATTACATATGGCATATGTTTTTGGTTGGGTTTTTTTTTCCCCCAAAAAATTATTATCCTTGATAGCAAAACTCCTGGAAACACTTGGAGATGAGGGAGATTTTCTACTGCTGCTAACTCATTGCAAAGCCAACTTGTAACATAGGCTCACAATCCCTGCTACCATCTTTCCCTTGTTTTCTGAGAAGATAGAGAATTAAATCTAATGCTTATTGAGTGTATATGTTATTAACACTAGAAATATCCAAGAACATTATTTCCAAGTTCCCCTACCACTTTTCTTTTAAGCTTTGTGCATCAGTTGAGTTCTTATGGAAGGAAGGAGGGGAAAAATCTGCTATCACTGCCTAAAGTCAACATAACAAAAGCAGATGCGGTGCTAGTTTCTACTCAAAACTTTGCCAGTACTTTTTGATCCAGTTTGTTATATCCTCTCCTGTACCAAGTCTTATCTCTTTCCTGACTAGATCAGCAATTGTCTCTCAGTCCAAATGATGTAAGAGCTCTGTAGTTTGCCAAACATCCTGTACAAATTAGAAGGAGCTCATACCAAAATTTATAAAGGCTAAACCCTTTGACCCTTTCCTCTTCTCCAAGATCTGCTATCAGGGATCTCAAAGCAGAAACATATCAACAGTGTTACTCTACCATGGTTGGTCCCCACTTTTTAGACCTATAAAGTACATGTGCATAAAGAGCTTTTATAAGCCTACTGGAAGAAGCAGAGCTAGAAGCACAAATGCCAGATTCCCCATAAACCTCTTATACCAGTACAAACCATGCTACCAGTGTAGTAATACATTTAGCATGTAGAAAAGTCCTAGCAGGTCAAAAGAATCCCATTTCTGTCTTGTAAAGTGATGGTGGCTTGTGGGCTCAGCAACACCCTTTCCTCTATGTCAATCACTGTGCAGGCAGAAATGGTTTCTCTGACATCCTAACTGGCAAGTCTACATTGGCATTATACAATGATACTGCATGGTGTGTCCTCTTACATATCCTTAAATGCTGCATCCTTCCTTCAATCTTCTTTCCAATGCCACATCATTTGCCAAGCTAATCAATTGCAGTGAACAAGGCAGAGACATAGAAGAAAATAAGCAGCAGGTGATTACATAGTTAGAGAGTCTATGTTAATGTGTATACTCATGATCTACATGGGGTCAAATAAGGGCAGGAGAAATCACTTGAATATTCTACTTTCTTTACTGACCCAGACCCAAATAGTACCAAATTTAAGTCGGTTCTACTAATTCTCAGGATTTTTTTACTGAAAAGACATTGTAGGATATGCTCTCTGAACACTGAGGAAGCTGGCACAATACACACTTTTCCCACTGTTATCATGACATGGATTATGGACACCAGAAAAAAAAACTGATCTCAAGTCAGCTGCTCCTTAGTAACCACCCCTGGGAATGCTATCAGCACATTATAGATGTGTTCTAGCTTATTCTTCTTAGAAGTAAAAAGCTTTCAATCACTTCACCACCACTTATACAGGACAGTTACACACTGGATCCATGGCAGGCTCTCATCCTTCTCTAACTGGGAAACTCAAGTAAGCAGAATTTCAATCAGAGTAAGCAAAAATTCATCTTTGATTGAGTAAAAAAAGACTTTCTTTAATAATACTTGTGTATGTGCCCACTCAGCTAGCCTCTCTTCTCAACAACTCCACATGGAAATATTATCATCTTGGCCCCACTCCTGGTGGGATTAAGAAAAAAAACACTACCTTATTTTATTGGTTACCTGAGGCATTATCTACATTGTTTCTTACAGCATCTCAAAGGGCATGGCTCCTGTCAAAGATGACACAGGGCTAATGGGGCTGGATATTTTATATTAATTACAGTTCGCTTATGTTAAAATCCAAAATGGTCCAGGCCACCAGAAGAGGAAAAAATGTTTTTGGTAACAGAAGGTTTAAATCCTCCTTGCTTGTAGGACCTTCACAGAACTAGCAGGTACTTTAAGCCTCACTTAACCAGAATACACAACCTACTGCAAAGCCTAACTTTTTAAAGAGAGGACAGCAATAAAAGAACCTTTCATGTGCCTCTGTGATTTATCTTCTAGCACTACCACAAAAGAATCTCTGTTATAGTGTTAAAGATAAGTCAGAGGATACGATCTTCAGGAATTCACTTATTGGAAGATTAGCAAACAGCAAAGTTTAATTCTCATCAACTCCTACTCCTGTAGACTGTGCTAATAGAGCTCCTACCCTGCTGCTTACCACAGCTAAGACTGCATCAATATGCCTATTATACATGTCATATTTCCAGTACTTACAGCTCAGCTGTTAGTATTTTCCTTTGGACTAGCCATGGAAATTCAAGCCTATAACCCAAAAGCATGTATAAATGCTCCATTTACTCACAGAAAAACTTTGCTGGCAGCTACCTAAACAAAAAAGCTTTAGGAACAACAGCTAAAAATGACTTCCTAACACTATCTGCTCCACCCACCTGTTACTGCAGGCAGTTTCAAAGTATAATCCTAAACAAAATTAATATAGTCTGATCAGGAGTGTCTCAATATATTTTTGAGCTTTCTAAGATGACTTTCTACCAGTAGTATTTTCAAATACCTACAATCATTTTAGCACATGACAGCCCACGGCAGCCCAAAGGAGAGTGGTAGAAAAACAGCCCTGGACTCAAGAGCTCTCAGATTAATTTGTGCTGTGGTCACACACGTAGCCATAGCAAATTCACAGTGGTCACAGTTGCCAGATACACAACTGAGTTATAAAAAGTGAGTTTTGACATGGTGGTTGCACACAGAGTCCCTGGTGGCTCTCTCTGAGAATTGCTGGTTTAGCAAATACAGAGCTCTTAAAGAGTCTGGGATCCTCAGTTCCTCTCGAGTCAAAGGCAAGTTCACTTGGAGAAGTCATCTTTGCTTGCTACACTTGCTTAACTTGCCAGTTCCTCCCTCCCTCCAACACCTCCCTCTGTGCAGGAGTCAAATATTTACTGTACCAGTTTTTCCCCTCGTAATTTGGCAGTTCATGGTAAAGTCAGTGCTTGTACAACAAGCACAGTTCTTAATCTGAGTCCAAAACTAGTTCACAGAATCATTAAGGTTGGAAGAGACCTCTAAGATCATTAACTCAGGAAGAAGTAGAATAAGCTTTCTAACAGGACCTCACAGACATGTTTCAGCATTGACCTACACACACCTCACTGAGGGATGGAAAAATAAAGAAATGAACTACAGCTGGCATCATTTTGGCAACCACCTCAAGAACATTGTGAGACCCAGGACTGACATCTAAGAGGCTTTTTCTATAGCCATTAAATGCATGTTCTCAAATGACCTTTTGCTACTAAAGCAAACTCGCTAACAGAAGTGATCCCTGCCTACTCAGTCCCAGACCTTTGTCACCATCATGCCATTTTATACCAAATATAGTGACAGAGTTTATCATTAAAGTCACTTTTCCAGGACTTGAGCCATCAATTCATTTCAGCAGTTGCCTTTTCTCATCCAGCAAATTATCACCAAAAATGCAAAGTATTTGCCTCTTCCAGTAACAGATGGTCATTAGACAACAGAGAACTGAGTCTTATCAATAACAGGGAAAAGCAGGGAAAAGAAAGCTCCCTGAGCTATAGTGTAAAGTACCATTTACTGCCAGAAGGGAATGCTTTATGGGGCCAGAGCTCCTGCAGCACGCTGGCTTGAAACAGGAGATACAAGATCCTGGGGGGCCAATTCCTGGAGATTTTTCCAAGCTATGGAATATGTTTCCATGGGGAGAGAGGGAGGAAGAAAAAAAAATGTAGTTGTGAGTTAAAAAGGAGTAATCTAAAGGGGAGACAGGGTTTGGCTGATGGCAGAAAGGTGAGGGGCCTGAGTGCCTTGCCCTGGAGGATGGAGGAGCACTCCTGAGTAGCAGGGAATGGAGCCAGGGCACAGCTTGAGCATGTGATAACAGAAGACCCTGGAGAAGCAGCAAAAACTCTGATAAAGGAAGAAACTGCTTTTTCCCAGCTGTCTCCTAATGAAGGTGCTTGCAGTTTCATTCTAAAAAGGGGGAAAATGGGAAGAGAAGGAGGAGGAGTGGGCACCCATGCTCATTAAAATCCTTCCTTAGGCTGCCAGCTACCCACCCACGCTCTCACTGCCTATTTATTTGCCGTGGCTGGGTGGTTAAAGCATGGAGAGAAAGAGAACCAGCAGAGGAAGCTCAGGGCCTTTACTTGCCTTTCATCTGCATGGACCAGCAAAGCTCTAACCCAGCTCACACCTGACCCTTGCAGAGGACACTGCTCCTACAGATAGTACCATCAGTACCAAAAGTATGGTTATTATTAGTGGGATTTTACCCTCTTTTGTACTTCACACCCCAAAGACACTTCCTTTCCCTTTAAAGCCAGAGCCCTTCCTCCTCTCCTGCTTTCACACACACATCCTTGCTTTAATTCTGGTCTCAGAAAAAGGCAGTGAACATTGCTGAATTAGACAGAAAAGCTGTTTCTTCTCATGGGAAAGGCCTAGTATTTTTCAGCTAGCCCAAATGTGGTCTATCAAATATCCTCCTTATATAGCTGAACTTCTTCGAAGAAACTGAAAGTTTTTCTTTGAAGGAGTTATTCTAAATCAAGAGTCTGCTCTCTTTCAAAATCAGAGACACAAGCAGTACCAGAATTGAGGTAGAAAATATCTCAATTTGTGCTGGGAAAAGGTCTAGCTGTGGCCAGCAAAAGGTATCACTATATTAATAAATAGGAAGCGCTAAAGATTGGGAGCAGTTGCTTAATTTCTTTGACTTCAAATGATGTAGGTACTTGGCTCACAAGCCTAACTCCTACCTTGGACTATTCCCATATTTTTTAAAGTAATCTTTCTGCTAATGCTGTCTTTGATGCACCAGAAAACTAGTAAGAAACTAACTGGCAGAGGAGAGACCTAAGTGAATTTGTTTTTCACCTTGATAAAGGAAAGGAGCCTGGATCCACTCATAAGAAGCTGTACTTGGATCTTTATCAGCATCCAACACCAAAATACCTTCAGATGTCTCCAGACCTAAAGGTACCTTCTTGCAGACCAGAATTAAAGCCCTTAAGCCTGAAGGAGACATGCTTATAGATGTTACTGCCGGTCAGTTAGCTTCCAGCTGCATTTGTAGCTAGGAATAAACAATCAAAAACTCAGTTTAACAACTCCCTTCATCCAGGCACATGAGCATCAGCCCACTTCTACTCACCACACAGATAAATTTGCTCCTTTTCTATTTACTGCTGTATCATCAGTGATGTGAATCTCACTTTGGAGATCCTTCCCTCTCACAGCACATACAGCCTTGGTTGAGGCAAGAGTACCAAGATACCTAAAAATTAGAGCTCCCTTGGTGACTTTAGCTCATAGCTCTCAGAAGTACAGTTAAAACCATGGCAGCTACAAGGATTTAAGAATCCCTGATGATAAGCAGTAAAAAAGGGGGGTTTGCAAAAATGTCCTATGATTGTCTGGAAGATATTCAGATAGTCCTGAGGAGAAGCAGGGGAAGTGTACATATTAAACACATTCTATCTTCTAAAACTAAGCAATATATCTCTCTGAATGTGAAAACAAGCAGCTTGGCTCAAGAGTGGGAAGCTGAAGAGGCTTAAACTCTTTAGAGCAATTTCTCCTTTTATGTTTTTCCTGTATATTTAACTCATTTTCCCATTGTTGTGCTCAAGTTGCACTTGGTATTGTAGGTGGTAACTGAATTTGTTGGTTGCATACACTGCATCTAGAGCTTTGTTTTTCTTTCAGCCACATGCCATCACTACACGCATTGATCTTAGATATTAATCCAGTCAGAAAGGCATTAAAATTTGTAAATACAGATTTTATTGTCCCCAATCCTGTTAGGATTGATAGCAATATATAACCTCGTGTTATCGTAACTCCTTCCAAAACAACAGCTAGACCTGATGCAATAAAAACACTCTCAAAACCCTCACCTTTTCAGCCACTGAGTCAGAACAAAGATGAGAAGTACGTGAAGTATTTTTACTAGTGCTTCAGAAGTTGATCACAGAATCATTCAAGTTGGAAGAGACTCCTAAGATAATAGTCCAACCATCTAGCTATCACCACTATGTCACTAAACCATGTCCCCAAGTACCACATGTAGATGTTTTTTGAACCCCTCCAGGGATGGTGACTCCACCACCTCCCTGGGCAGCCTGGGCCAATGCCTAACAACCCTTTCAGTGAAGAAATTCCTCCTGACGTCATATGTAAACCTCCCCTGGTGCAAGTTGAGGCCATTTCATCTTGTCCTATCTCTGGTAAGCCAGGCTAACAGAGCTACCCCCATCTCACTACAACTTCCTTTCGGGTAGCTGTATCTCCAACAACCAACTGAGCACAAAAATACTTGCACAGTATTGCCATTTTGGATTTTTTGGGGAAGCAACCTTCTCAAACCGTTCTACCCTCTTTCTATTCCCATGTCCATCTAAGCATCATCTTCTGGCCAGCAGGCTTCTCCCTTAACAGTAATAAGTAGCTATACATACAAATTATTAAGCACATACACAAAACTAGATAGGTATTGGATCTAAACCTTCTGTGGAACTATGCAATGACTCCATTCTCATCATGGCTTTGTTGTCTACCTTCTAGGTGTTAATCCATCTCCTGTGACACAGGGACCGAGTTAAGCATGGCTTGCTTTTGAAGCACATGCTTGTAAGTTTGGATGAACATGGCTTCAGGCCTAGAGTTGAGCCATAGAGATATTTGTAAGTATGCTAATGGACCCAAATTCTGAAGGGTAGGAACATATCTAAACACTTCCATCATTTTAATAGTATCTGTGGACAGAGAGCACCTATTGCTTGGGGTGTTTTATTTCTTATAGCTCCAGAGTTTTGACTGGGTACTGCTTGGCAAAAACTTCCTTTCAGGTTAAAATATAGCCAATGAAACTGATACACTTCCCAAACTTCTGCCAGCATCTATAGAGAGTGAACCATGCAGTTGCCCCAGAGCAAACAGTAGCTGCCAGCCCCTTGTATGCCTGGCCATTGCAAGTGGATGTTATATATAATGCTGCCTGTGGTTAGGAGAGAATTAAAAGCATTTGCTGTGATGACATTTTCATTAACAAGTTTCCACTTAGTTCACAAGGGAATAGAAACCAGTTGTCTCCACTGGAAGGATCACATTGTGTGATCAGGAAAATACTGGAAAGGAATAGACATAACATGGGTGAATTTAATTTTAGGAAAAGGCACCTAAAGACTGTAGGATATTCACTGGAGAGGCTACTCAGATTCTTTCCTCTTCTTGAAAGGAAAGATTTCCCCATGACTGTAGGTTTAAAGTTTTGGAGGGGACACACCTTCATTCCCTGATTCCTTAGTACAATTGATCTAACAGACAGGCAGCAGAGGTGTTCCTGAGACAGCCAGGGGAGAAGGTACCAATGGCCTGGTGGCAGATCCATCAGCACATGTGGCTGGGCCACAACAAGAGGCAAGCAAGGCAGCAGACATCACAAAACCCAAGGTCTAAGCATAGAACAAGGGAAAGGTGACCTGCAGCAGAAGGAGCATACTGTGGATCTGGGGGAAAGAGGTCAAGAGTGCGATGAGCTACATGGCTTGAAGGGAAGGCATCTTAATATGATTGAAATAGCTGTGCTAACACCATGTTTGCAATGACAAAAAGCAGATCAATTGTTAATCACAGATTCATTTTCATCTGCCCTTTCTAAAGGCTCTTCATGACCAAGAGACTGATTTCTTATTCCATAACAGGAGAACTCAGTAATGTGCCTAGAAGCCAACGCTGGAAATAGATGCTGAAACCCTCCCTGCTTGCTCCAAGGCTAGGGAGAGTGGGGAAGATGATTTATTAGAGTGTTCTGACTGAAGCAGAGCTGCAAGGTGCATTCACCAAATCTGCTTACTCTGGAGGTTACATTAAAGAAAAAAAAAAAGCAAAATAAAGAAGAGAGAAGTCTGGGGGAGAGTTTTTCCCTTGGGGGTGGTCTGACTAAGCAGTGACTAAGAGCTCCAAAGGAGAAATTACAGTAAGCAAAAGAGCATCCTAGGGTATACTGCAAACAACTGACATGAGTGTAACTGTTACTCAGTCAGATAACTAACATAGGCATCACTAAGCACTTGGTGTGGCATGGCTTTTCAGGTCATGTCATGGTGTGTGTAGGCTCACACTCTGGAGATCTCCACCAAAACTACAGAGGTAATAAAGGAGGAGGAAGCAACCAAAGTGCAGGACTAGAATGACAGGGAGACGATGGTGACAGAACTCTGTTGTATGAGACATTGCTGTCCTATTGAGCCAAGAACTTCACATGCTCTAAAAGGATAAGCAAAACTTCAGTAAAAATCAGAACTCTCACAAGATACAGCAGAGCTGGGGGAGATAGCACATGGTGTGCTCATGTTTCAGGCTGTTGTGCATGAGCTCAGGAATAAACTATATGTGCTTTCATTTATGGAGCCACCACAGCATTTTTTCATTCATCTCACCAAAACTGATACTTACTGACAGGACATATAATACATGTGGTTCCTTGTCTATGATATCTTTCAACCTAACGTAACAGGGGAATGTAGAATAGAATTCTGAGTGTTTACAACAAAGACTGACTGTGAAATAAGAAAAAGACTGCCAAGTTTTCCTCCTAGCATACTTCTGTAAAGGAAGATGCATTAGAAAGGAGACAATATTTTCCTGACACCCCCATCATTATTGGGACTGTATTTCCTGTGCTCAGCTATTTGGAAAAGAGAACACCTAGGTTTTGCACTACACAACAGTACAGAACATTGCCTAAAGCTGAGCTCATAAACCAAATTACCTAGCACTTTGAATAGCTGTTTAGGAATTCCACTGTCTAGATGAAGGAGTAGGATATGTGCTCTCTAGTTCTTGTAGAAATGGCAAAAGTACTACTCCAGAGATGAGTCTGGGAGTCCTACAGAAATTCAGGCTGAACAACGTGGGTTTCCCTCCTCCAACTTCTTCTTTAATCTACAGCCTCTCATCACTATCCCTCTGCAATTATTAGCACACAAATTCATCCTCTGTGCCAAGCATGAAATTGGCACAACTGATTATGATGTGTCTAACATTTACATTTCTCCTTCACCTTTTAAGCCCACTTTGAAATATTCCTTTTACCGAGGGATGGAAATAATGAGACTGTTTCAAAAGATAGCCTCAACTAACCCCTTACATAATGAGCACCTTCTGAAGGATAGCCTCAACTAACCCCTGTAAAACAGCAGCTGTCAGGACTGACAAACCAGTAGATGATGTCCATCGTCATGTCTAAGGGAGACAAGAGAAGTTAATCAGCTTGACTGAAGCTACTGTGGTCCAAAATTGCACAGCTCAGGACCTAAGATTGGGAGATCTTGCATGTGGAGCTGTAATTCATATTCTGAACATGCTGTTGAACAAGAGAGCAGTAGCTGAGGACTCTCAGGATCCCTTCATTAGGTGACAACACCAGGAAAAGGAACCCCCTTCCTTAGGCAGAATTAATGTTTTCTCATTTGATGGTGCAAAGGGATGGATGGTTTTTGGAAATATGATTCTAGCTCCAGTGGACGAACTTCTGTAAGTAAGAAAGAATTGAAGTGTTTCCTCCATGCAGCTTTTCACCTGGGATGATAATTCACAGAATGTTAGGGCTTGGAAGGGACCCCTGGAGACCATGTAGTCCAACCCCCCAGCAAGAGCAGGGGAACCTAGAGCAGGTTGCACAGGATTGTTCCATTCATCCCCCCACTGTCTCTTGTCCATTTTTATTATAATCTCTTAGGGAACAGGGACTACTCCCTTCCACACGTGTAGGCAACATCCTTCAGACCATGTCTCCCATTTCAAATGGCACCTCCAATTTTAACTACAACCAAGCAACAGGAAGTTGAAGAGCTGCTCTGCAGATGCAAGTGAATAACAAGATTTTCCTCTCTCAATTTGCAAATTCATACATTTTCCAAGAAAAGTAGCAAGATCTTTAACAGTATGGCTTTATGGGCATTATTTCTTCTCCAAATGGAAAAAAAAAGTAGTATTTTGACAAATTTCAGCTAGGAAATTAAAATAAAATCTATAAAATTGTCCCAACTTTGTGGATCTTGTCAGCCTCCTAAGTTGCTGTTAAAGTGACTAAGTCTCTCTATTGACTTCTCTGAGCCCTCAGCAAGATCCTTTATGAACTCAGACAGAAATTGGGAGGTCAGAGGAATCTTTTTGGTTCCTGTATCCTTCTCTGCCCTGGGGATTCAGTTTCTGCATGGAGAGAAAAGAAGTTTCAAGATAAAATAGAAGGGGAGCTCCCTCCCATCACTATTTTAACAGTCAGAGCAATCTGAGAAACATTCTTGTATGAAATAAATCCTATCCTCACTTACACCCATGCAACTGAAGGCAGCATTTGGCTGCAAGACAAGTGTATTTCTTAACTATTTTGAGTGCCATATGCTATATGAGTGCCATATGTTAGCATTTCTTAACTATATATAGCCATTTCTAATGGTATACTGAGTTAAAGGAGAGCATACAGCCCTGATCAACCCTTCACCTCTCCTCAGATCTCTCCTGCCCCCCTTCTTTTCCTTCTCTCTTCCTTCTGCACTCCTCCCCACCTACACCCAGCTCCCTTCATCACACTTCCTACTATTTTTTCTTTTAAAAAACAAACAGTATTTTGTATTTCTAACAAACCTCCTTCTTCCCCCTCCCCTCCTATC